>JASDQU010712317.1:0-27440 GCA_032191745.1 Picea mariana | reverse complement strand
ATGCCATCGGCATGTGGTCCAACTCTCTATCTAGTTTTATCCAGTATCGAATGTGGCACATCTGGAAATATGTTGTATAATAAACCAGACTTTGAATAGATGAGCTCAAACTGTTGAGCCCTCATGATGGCATATTCTTTGGAGAAAACTCCAGATGTTGCATTGTCTTTGGATAACTGTGGGACCAAAGACTTAAGGAACCACTCAAGCAAGAATGTTGGTGGGACTGGTACTTTGATTAGACTCTTCGGATGTCTCCACTCTCGGATATGATCAGAGATATGGTCTGTTGTTGTCTGTTCGAAATTGGCGAGCAGCTCTGTGCCAGCGTCGTATCTCACAACTAAATGGAAATGGTTAAGGAAGGCCATCGCCAGTTCGCCAAAAGAAGAGTATCTTGAGTGATCGAGATCGATATACCATTTCGCAACACTCCCAATAAGAGTACGTTGAAACAATCACAACTGTACGAAGTCATATTTCAATGAGTTAGATGAGCACCAAAGATGAAAGGTAGTCACATGATCACCTGGATCTTCATTAGGATTGGCCTCAAAATTTGGAATGTCCGAAGGCAACTTTGTCGGCATAGGAGGCCAACGTGGATCGTGACAAATAAGATCATTTAACAACCTTTTCAAATCTGGAAAGTGTAAAGTCATCAGGAATGGTAGTTTGGGTTGCTGCTAATAACCTGGGAAAAGGGGTCCTGGAGTTTGACTGGCACCAGGTTGCCAGGAAAAGTTTGGCTGTTGGCCCGGATTCTGGTAGAAACCATGGCCTTGACTAGTGTAAGGATTTTGCATCTGTGGAGACATCATCGACTGATTTCCCAAAAAGGACATAGAGTGTTGGGCATGCATTGTATTCGAAGGACTTTGGGAAGGATTAACCCATGCCGGTCCTAGGGGGAGAGGCATAGTAGTCTGTCCAGGGTTCCATTGACTATTGAAAGAATTACCCCAGAACGAAATTCCAGAGGAAGGAACGGATCCTTGTCCTGAATTCCAAGGTCTTGCTATGTGTGCCCCCTGCGCAGGAATAGTACCTTGCGTAGGATTAGATTGTCCAAAAAATGGGGTTGCCCCCAGATGGGAAAGCGATTGACGAGAAAGTGTTGTTACCAAGCATTTCATTCCAATAAAATGGTGTTGAACCTACCGGCATACTGTGCGAAGGGGGTCCCTGACTCCCTGCTCCAAATAAACTAGTGTGTGTAGTCTGCCCGACGGACTGTTGATGTGGACCACCAAACGAAGGGGATGAAGGAGGGATATGACCTCCTGCATAAGGAAAAGCGTTAAAAGGGACAGGAGTGCCCCCAAGGTGACCTTGTAGAGGAGCGCTAGAGCTCCCTGCCCCCAAACACAAAGTTTGTAAAGTGGAGTAGGTTAGTACAGGACTTGTTCCTGAACTAGGCATACCGTATGAAAATGGAGGGCCTGTCGCACTAGGTGTGAAGGAGGTTGTGGCCGCCGCCATAGACAGGTTTGGTCCACTGTGTGACATAGTTGTGGCCGAGACCATTGTGGCTCGGACCGATGAAGGTAAGTTAGGAGATGACTCTCCTGTGGTGGAAACTGTGATGGGAATTGACAAATTCCCAGAAGGAGTAACAACATTTGTTTCCATTGCTGTGTGAGGCACTGTTTGGCATTCGTGAAATTGGATTGGTACAATAAATGATGCCAAGATAACAGTGTTTGGGGTTTCAACCGAGCCAAGAGCAGCTGCTTCAAGGTCCAAAACAGTTGATTCCTCCGTTAGTTGTTCAGGAACAAAGGTTTGTAGCCCGGTCGCTTCAAAAGACCCTTGTTGGTCTAGCTTTCACCTTAATAGTGGCGGGGGTGGATCCAGTGTAACCGGCGGCAGGCCAAGAAGCCTTTGTGATCGACGGAGCTTGGGATCCTCCACTGTGTGAGAAGATCCAAGAAATTCTAAGGTATTCTAAACGTTCAAAAGTAACACACACCAAAAAGAAGCCCCTAAGAGATAAGACAAGCAATCACTAAACTTATTTGGAAGAACAGTTACAAAAACCAACACTAGAACAACTTACCGGTGCAAGTGCAACTCGAACACGGAATCACCCTCTGGGTATACTCTGCAAAGCGTGGCTCGATGTCTATCCTAGGTACCACGTTATACCCCCGCAGTCACCTGTTTATGTCCCTAAAAATATTGGCAACTAGGTTGCCATCACGCGAACAGTCACCAGGCAGGTACAATCGAAAGTCGGTTAGACCACAATGAGCAGGGTATCGAGCCCGAAACCTGTTAAGGGTATCGAGATCAAATGGTACGGAAGACAACTGAGGACCTCAAATGGATTCAAGACCCATGAAGCCCCGCGGCAAATGCAAATGATGAAATCCAAAAACAAGCCCTCTATATGTGTTCTCCACTACGATTGGTCCGGCTTTGGAAGGGTTATCTTTGCTATCTTTCCACACGTGACCTCGTGTTTATCCCCTGTGTTAGAGGGGGGTTCTAGATAAATTCGACAAAACTGGACTTAAACACTCCCTATCTCAGACTCTAATGTTTGGTTTTGAATGGCCTTGAAGAGTTTCCTCTCCAACCTAATCCAAGGCCCTAGTCCTGAACTAGTTTGTGAACCCTACAAACATAAAAGTCTAGTAGATTTTAAAATTAGCGTTGATTTTATGGCTTTATCTTACGTCAAGGGGTATGAGGGTGAAACTGATGATGTGGAAAAGACGATAGAAAAAATGAATGAAAAAGTTGGAAACAAAAAAACTTTTACGAAATGCAAAATTTCAACAACTTTTCACAAAGAAAGATTTTTTTTTTTTTTTTCTAAGATTTTGGACAACAAACTCACAAGAATTTCGCTCGACTACGAGCTACTTATCATCTAAGTGCACTGAAAAAACTTACGAAATAAAAGACTTTTCCCTAGCTAATGATGCAGAAACACATTCTTTAACCAAAGAAGAAAATGAAAAGAGATTTTTTTTATTTATTTAAATGCTAGTAAAGAGAGAAAGGGAAATAACGACAAGCAAAAAGCCAAGAAAACAATTATGGCTTAAAGCGCAGATCGAAAATAATCAGAGTAAAGAATCACACAATGGAAATTGAAAAACAATGACTCCCACACTTGTCTAAAAACCATAAAACAGAAACAAAAAAAAATTATGTTTTTCTGTCAACTATTAACTGAGAAAAAGCAGGCTAAGGGTAAGATGAATCCTAAGATACTGACTGTTCAAACATAAATTCAAACACCTGAGAGCAATACTTCTTATGAAAGGAGGGGATGACTGCCCCACCCTGAACAAAAAGTAGCCTGTACAGGCACGTGACTGTCACTCAAACAACATGCGTGCAAATGCGTGTTGAACAGAGATAGAGAGCATGTACACATGGGCTGACCTTGTACATGCCGCGTGTATATCTAAATTCTAAGGAAAAATATGAAAACAGGCAGTCCAGACCAGGAAGAGGCCTTTGGTATTGATAACCAGGATCCCTTGCAGGCTTGGATACTCTTTCTAACAGAAAAAACAAATAATGGCAGGAAAAATAATAAGGCAAAAAAAACAATCTGAGATAGGATTGAAATCAAGTAAGACTCAGACAAGATTCTAGAAAACCCCCTTGAGAATGTATGATTCTAACAGGGAAGAGGAGGATTGCCTCTAAGGTTCTCTGACCTCCTACATGCTACTACTATCTCTACAGCTGGCGTTCACACATGAGCTGTCAAAGGATAGGGTGCGGGTACACACGTTCAGTCCTTCTACAGGCCGCGTGTACCTTTGTGTGTCTTGAAAAATACAGTCAAGCAAAAGTCAGGGAAAGTTGGTATGGAAAACCAGACTCCCTCCTAGCTTAGACCTTAGAGAAAAACAAAAGACAGGTAAAGAAAAAACAGAAAACCTAGTCTTTTAACTACCCAAAAACTTAAATAAATCCAGGAACCCTAAAGAGTATTCTCCCCAGTATGGTCGCCAATTCTATTGTTGGGAAAAACACCCTATGGACTAGCAAACTAGGGTCAGACTTGCATGCAGATTTGACCAAATAGAAACTACTTTTTTACCTACATCCCAAGATTTAAACCCCTTTTTCTCAGTAAATGCATGGAAAAGGACTACCTACCTTATTACCGGTGTTCGATGTAGATCCTCCGTTGCGCTTTGATTACTTGCTTGCGCTGCTCCTTCCACAAATGACCTGCAGAAAAACAACAACTATGCATGCATGCTACTTCTATATGCAAGGGTTAGAAATCAAGCATAAATTAATCAAACCATAGACAATTCATGAATTGGGATGGGAAAAACATTCTTTTTATTACTGAAAGTGAATCAACTTACAAAAGCTGAGATCGGCCACCGCTCCTTGAACCTGATCCTAGGCTCCTCTTCTTCTGTCCTTCAACTGCTTTGCGTTAAATCTCCTTTGGCATGAGGAAAGGCTAAAGGGTTGGGACAATAGATTATGTAAATGGGCAGAGTTTCTTCGCTATATTTTTTCCTCTTCCAAATGGTACCCCTGCCCCTTCTTTTGTAGGCTAGAAGGAGCTAGGGTTTTGGATGAACCCTCGGCCATGCATGGCTAGGAGTTTCAGTTAACTGACCCATATATTTTTGTTCTGTCGGCAACTTTACTTTTTTTGTGTTTTGGTAGGTACATGCGGGCTGTTGTGAGTCATCCAGCATGTAGACGCATGCAGTAATGGGTTAGGGCAATGAGCCTTTACACAAGAGGATTTTCAAAGAGTTGTTCAACGGAATTTTGGAAAAGAAGGGATATGAGTTGGCCTGATGCCAGGTAAGCATGTTTGGTGCAATTTAGGGTTATAACAACAGGGGGGGTTCAGAATTAAACTTCTACGACATATTTGAGCATGCGAACTCTAGTCATTCAGATCAGCTTCCCCTTTAGAATGGTGTGCCTTCACACTGAAACTTAGGATAAGTAGGTTTTTCAACCTTCTTCTTGTCATTATTTTCACCAAAACACCCCCTTACATGTTTATGTGATAACATTAGGCTCCAAGGGGGATAGAGTCCTCCCTGTGAGGCTCTAAGAACATTTTTGTAGCATCAGTGTCTTGTTGTTGGGATATGGATCCATTTATTGAAACCAAAAAATGAACAGGAAAACAATATTTTCAAAATTAGAGGAGCCACTTAAGGCTCAAATAAAGAACTTCTTCATAAAATTCCCATTCACAGGGCTACCAAAAACTTCATCTCCCTCCAAATCCTGCAACCTGTAGGTATTGTTTAAAAACACTTCAGAGACTTTGAAGGGCCCAATCCAGAGGGCTTCAAACTTGCTATGTTTGCCTCTATCCTGTCTGGGTGCATCCCACTTACGCACTAGATCTCCTAGCGCAAATTTCTCCTTTCTCACCTTTGTATCAAAGGCCTACTTGATCATTTGCTGATGATCATAAGCTTTGTCCACCACCTGCTCTCTAGCCTGTTGGACCTCCACTAGTTTATGAATTCTCTTGATCTTATCATTAGGTGCTCCTTGACACTTCTGAAATAATTTTGCTACAGGCAGAGCTAGCTGAGAGGGAAAAACAACTTCCGTCCCATAAAAAATTTGGAAAGAGGAGATGCCTAGGGACCTCTTTGTTGTCACGCAATCAACCCACAGAGATAATTTGAGTTTTGAATTTGAGGACTTCTTATTGTCTTCCAACAATATTTTAACGAGCTTGATCAGACTCTTGTTAGAAGACTTTTCTAGTCCATTGCCTTGGGGATAATAAGGAGTGGATTGAATAAGTGAAATCCCAAAATGCTCATAGAACTTGATCAAAGTTTCAGACTTGAAGGATGAAGCATTTTCAGTAATGATTATGTATGGACAACCAAACCTTGTTATGATATCCTCCAGGAAACTGATGATTACCTTGTGTGAAGCACTTCTGGTGGGGATGGCTTCTATCCATTTGGTGAAATAATCTGTTGCAGTTAGGATCTGCCTGTGATGAACACATGAAGCTGGATGAATCTCCCCAATGAAGTCCAATCCCCATTGTTGAAAGGGTGTTGATGCTACTATAAGCTTCAAAGGAAAGGATTTGAGCCGCTTCTTTTCTGAAAACGTTTGAAACTTTATGCAGGCTCTGATCTCTCTGTAGACATTAGTGAATAAAGTGGGCCGGTATCACCCATCCTTGATAATTTTGTAGGCTGTGGTCTTCTAGAAATGATGTCCCCCACATAGGTTGTTGTGAAAATCAAGCGTAATTCTTTAGGCCTCCTGTGGATCCATACATCTCAGAAGCACTCCCATGGGGTCTTTCCAATATAAAACTTGGTCAATAAGGCAATATCTGATCGCCTTGAGTTTTAAATCTCTTCCCTTGCTCTTTCTTATTCCATCAGGAGGTTTTAATTCTTGCAGAAAATATATAATGTCTCCATACCAAGTGCATTCTGTTAATGGTAAGTTTTCCTGAGAGCCTTTGTGATTCAACTTAGCCTGTTGATCAATAGAGTAATTGTTAATGAAGTTAACCCCCAAGCATTTACAATTGGATTCATTCAATAGCTTGGATAAACCTTGACCTTTAACCAACTTGGTAGGTTTTATTTCCAGATCAAACTCAACGATTTTGGAAATCCATTTGCTCCTCTTTCGATCTATGTCAGGCTGAATAAGAATGTTCTTCACAAAATTTGAAGGAACATATGCAATGGTCTTTGACTGAAAGACATATACTCTAAAATATTTAAGATCTTTCACTAAGGCATAGGCCTTCTTTTCCATAATGTCATTCCTAATCTCAGTGTCCCTTAGGGATTTTCTAAAAAAGGAGATAGGTTGCTCAAGCCCTACATCATTCTTTTGTAATAGAACAACAACCACAGTATCAAAGGAAGCAAAAGAAAAGATCAGGAAATACTTGGAATAATCAAGACTGATAAGCACAGGTGCCTCAGTCAATACCTTTTTGATTTGATCAAAGGATTCCCTGGGTTCAACAATCCATTTTACTTCATTCCCCTTCCTGAGCATGGTTGTAATATGCTTCACCAACTCAACAAAATTTGAAACAAACCTCCTTAGAAAGTTAATCTTCCCCAGGAAAGACTGAAACTACTTTCTGGACCTTGGGAGTGATAATTCTTGGATTTCCTCCACCCTGTTGGGATCAATTCTCACTCCCTCAATAGATACTATATGCCCCAACAACTTTCCCTCCTTCATGGCAAACATATATTTTTTGGGATTTAAGGAAATACCAAACCTTCCACATTTCAAGAAGACCTTCTTTAGATGATGGCAATGCTCTTTATTAGATCTGGAAAATTCTGTTATGTCATCCAGATAGATCACCACAAACTGATCCTTCTCCCCAATGAAAGCTATGTCCATGGCTCGCTGAAATGTTTCCCCTGCATTCATCAATCCAAAGGGAGTTTTGGCATACATGAATGTTCCCCAAGGAGTGGTGAAGGTTGTTTTTTCTCTATCCTCAAGCATGAATGATATCTGATTATAGCCCAAAAATCCATCTATCATAGATATCCTTGATGCACCAGTTACCCTTTGTAATATATGTTCCATATTTGGTAAGGGGTAATTGTCCTTCCTTGAGGTCCTATTCAAATTTCTAAAATCGACGCAAAGTCTAATTTCTCCACTTTTCTTTCTCACTAAGACCAGATTGGCCACCCACTCAAAATATCTCAAAGGGACTATGATTTGGGCATCCAACATCTTCTTTAATTCTCTCTCCATGATAGGTAGCAACATAGGATTGATTTGTCTTAGCTTTTTCCTAAATGGCTTGGCCTCCTCCTTCAAGGGAATCTTATGCTCAATGACAATTGTGTCATAAGTCTTGAGATATTCATAGGTCCAAGCAAAAACACCAGTGAATTCCCTCAATAGTTTAACATACTCATCCCTCTTCTCTCTTATCAAGCTTCTTGACAACTTGACAAACTTTGGCTCTTCCTCTGTGCCGATGTTACATTCAGATGTATTAGCATTCTCTTTTGACATATGGCCCTTTACTACCACATCATTTTCATCAAAAAGCCTTTCCAAAGGAACCAGTCCCTTAGGAATGTGATTTCTAGGCAGGTGAACAATATGATGATCAACAATCTTGTTCAAAAGATTATCAGTATAAGGGTTGGCTTCAAAAGAGGGGTCTTGATCAATGTGCAATGCTGAAAACTCCTCAACAGTCTCTAGGAATATTTTGATTTCAAGATCATCCTCAAAAACCTTCCAATGCTTGACATTATCAAGTATTGAGGGCTTGTATCTTAATTTTGTATCATACTTGAGCTTAGGTGTTAGAGGGACTCAAATTGCTCATTGAAGTTTCTAGGGAGTCAACCACATTGTTCTCCTCTCTAGGGATGAATGAAATGTTGAAAGCTAGGGAAAAGCTATCTGTTAGATCCCACACTTCATTCCTATAAGATCTAAGCCTTGGATGCTTGGCTTGGTAAAGATTTCTGACTTGTCTTACAACTAACTCGGCATCCAAAGACAACTATTTCCTTGATTCCCATGTCCTTTCTAGACCTCAAACCCAAATTAAGAGATTCATACTATACCACATTATTGGTAGCTTCAAACTCTAGTTTGTATGACAAAGATATGGTTTCCTGAGTAGGGGAAACAAAAACTATTCCAACACTAGCACCATCTATTAAAGAAGCTCTTTCAAAGAACATTTTCTGAACATAATTTATTGGGGTAGAGATTTCATGGGGGCTAATTAGCTTCTTTCCGAGTTGAAGAGGAGTCTCGAGGATGTTGGTAAGCTTCAACAAGCTGGCCCCCAAATCAGTATCAAGGGAAAAGATGGGATGATTGGTGGGGTCTTCCTCATCACTAAAAATGTAAGCCAACTGAGCTTCTCTGTACAAAATTTTGTGTTCTCCTCCAAAGACTGGGATGGTAGCATATGTTAGGTCCATTTGTAATGTTCCACCTAGCATTTGTATCCAAGATCTTGATAGAAGCATGCCAAACTTGCGTGGAACATCAGCCACCACGATATCCATAATCATACTTTTCAAGGGTAGCTGAAACAAGGTTACCACTATATCTTTGATGAATCCAAGACATTGCACCCTCCTTGAATCATAGTACATATCATGATAGTCCTTTGTTATTTCTAGCTCGATCTCTTCCATAACGGTTTTAGGCATGAGGTTATGGGAAGCCCCTGAATCCATCAGGAAATTATGCAGCACATTATCATGTATGTTCAGGGATGTGTAGAAGGGAGGGGATGAATCCTCTCTATCTTCTACCATAGGGCTTAAGATGACTGTGGGATTTTCATCTTCCTAATTTACTGAGTCTATGGAAAGCTGAGGTGGCTTAGACTATAGCAGTTTGGAGAGGGACCTTTTGAAATCTTCATGTTTAACTAACTCTAAAATGGGGGATAGGGATTCTGATTTTTTGGATTTCATGCTCAAAGTTAAAGGAGGAAGGAGGCGTTAGAATTTATCTCACCTCTGGGACATGATCTTTGGCTATCGGCGAGAGATTTCGATTTTTATTTTCCTTGGCAGTGTTTTTTGCAGGCTTAACAAGATTTTTTGCTATGAGAGGCTCATCAAGGATGTCAAACTTCCCTTCTTTCTTTTTTGACTCGAGGTTATACTTATTTTGATTGCTAGTGTCTTTCCCCCTTTTACTCAGCTCATTTATTTGATTGTTCATGAGGGATTCTTCATATGAAGATTGAGTCAAATGGGGAAAAGGAGAGGTGTCTTCAATATAGTGAATTTCAGGGTATAAATCCTCTTCCTCATTTTTTTCATCATCAACCAGGTTGTTTTGGAGAGGGGTTTGAATCCTATGATCATCCCTATCTCTGTTCCTTTGTTCCCTTGGTATAATATGATGAGCACGGTTGTTCGGCCTTCTGAAGTTTCCTTTGTTATCAATGTTTTGAGGATTTATGTATGTTTGCTTCCCCTCCATTTTAATTTTCTCCATCCTTGCAGACAGAGAATTTACCCTCTTGGTTAATTCATCTACTTGAGGGTGAGATATAGGAGAACTAGAGGTTGAGGCCTTAGATCTCCCTCTTCCCTTGTCTCTGTCAGATTTGTTTCTGAGTTGATTAATTGCCAACACATTGGATTCTACTTCCATGGCTGCATCTTGTATGTTAGATAAGGAAGTAGCTCTTCTTTCTTTGAGCAGGAGGAAATAATTGGGTTCAAAGGCACTAGCATAAGGGATTTTGGCAGAAGCTTCTGATGGTTTTATTTCATTAGGGATCTTGTTATACATCTTATTGAATCTTTTGGAGAGGTTAGAGATAGACTCTCCCTCCTTTCTCTTCAAGGACCCAAACTCTATCATATAATACATGAAGTCTTTCTTATCTCCCCACTGTCTCAAGAAGGCATTATCTAGAGCTTCAATCCTAACAATAGATTCAGGTGTCAGTCCCCTAAACCATTTCCTAACCTCACCATCTAGGCTCTGGACGAAGACTCTCATCTAGACATCTTCATTTTTTATGTTCAGTTTGTCTGCATAACTGTAGAAGGAAACAAGGTGTTCTTCAGTAGTTATGTCCTCCTCCCTAGTGAATTTAGGCATATACTTCAAATAATCTCTAGTAGGGAGAGGATTCATTGGTTGAGGTAGGACTAGAGGGGCATACCTTGCAGCCACTATGGAATCCATTCTATTTACAGGGGGATGAGCACCTGCCATAGGGATATTAGGTGGAGGAGAACTAGGAGGAGAAGTAGTTTGAATAGAAGAAGCCGGAACTGAGCTTGCAGGAGGAAAAGGAGACAACAAAGGATTTGAAGAGAAGACTACTAGAATAGAGGGAACAAAGTTTGGTGTGGGAACTATAGTAGCAACAGTAAGAGGAGGAGGGATGGTTGTTGGCCCTGGGTTATGGAAGGAAGTGAAGAATGAGGAAGAAAAGGTAAAAAGCGAGCTTCGCGGGAGACACAGTGGTTGTCACTGGGTCGAAGTGAGCAGAAGAACAAAGAATATGGAGAAAAGTGCGAAAAATCAAGTCGTTGGATGAGGAGATCAAGGATGACATATGAGCAAGAAATATGGACTGAGGATGACTCGGGAAGTGGAAAAAGGCAACATTATATGCCTTAGAGCACCACGATATGGAGTAGGAAGGACAGGCTGGTGAAGCCCAGAAAGAATGGGTCAAGTTGACCTAGGGTTGTAGACACCTACGGTTTTGGTAATTAGGGTTTTGACACCTAGGTCTAAGGTTGTCAGTGAGGGATTGTAATGTATAAATAGAGGTTGAGAGGACCTAGGTCAGGTCAGTACTATGGTTGAGCCTTATGTCGATTATTTTTCATTGGGAGAATATTGTATTAAGGGTGATAGAAGTTTTGAGAGAGAGAGCCTTCCGGTATTGTGATATCTCCAGCTGGGTGCAAAGATCAAGTCCTGCAGCTAGGTGTGTAGGAAGGGAGAGAGGAAGAGAGATGAAGAAGAGAGGATCTGTTGGCCAAGAGCACAGATCATAACTGTAAGTTTTATCTTAATATACCATAAGCACAGTTCTGTGGACGTATCCCTAGAGAGAGGGTGAACCATGTACATCTGTTGTTGTGTGTGTGATTGACACTTTGAGCTTTGTTGTTGTTATATTATTGTCTGCACTATTTTAGTAGATCAGATCTATAGCTGTGAAGGATAGATCTACCTAGTGAATGGTAGATGCATGTTATGTTGTTTTTGTAATAAGGACCACTTGAGATTCCCTTGGTTGTAGACATCTCTGTCCTTCAACCCCCTCATAGTTTCTTCGGGTGAGACTGCACCTACTTCGCAGGTGCTATCGAAAGGGCTAGTAGCTAGGGCTTGTTGGTGCACTCTTGGAGCTGAACCCTGGGTCTGCCCATGTGCCAACAAATGGTTTCGTTGTCGGGACTTGAATATTTTTAAGGGAATGTCATGGTGGTTCCATTCGAAGATAGAGATTCGGAACTGGATCAAGGATCAAGAGAAGGACTTCGTTGAAGCCCAGAACAAGAACCCTAAAATAAGAACTGAATATTTTCTACAAAGATACATCTTCACTGACATTCACAAGATCTTCTTTACAGGAATCCATTAGGAGCTACATGAGTGGCTGGCTAGGTTAGATGACACACAACTTGAAATCATATTTAGACCCCCTGTGGTTTGGACACCAACATTGATCCAGAAGGTCAAGAGAGTCGAAAACGTTGTATCCAGAGCAGTGGATCACTAGTTTTATATTACCATCAGAGGATATATCACTGAGTTTGCTATTGACAGAACATAATCATATAGTCAAGCCGAGAGATACTTTTTCAAGGGACCCAGAGGAAAATGTTTGCACTTCCTGAAGCTAAGAATCAAGATTCTCTTGCATGAAAACCACATATTGAAGATACAGTAGATTGATCGGACTTGAAAAGGCTAATGTTCAAGATCCCAGACAGCGACAACAACATAGAAGCAGGACATATGCATAGTGGGAAAGTATTCCGAGGAGTTCACCTTGAGAATTTGTTTAAGAAAAACTATGAAGAAGAAGGTTTCTATAGTGGAGAAGAGTTAGATCTAACCGACGAAGAGCATCTAGAGCCCACCAAAACAAAAGAAGGGGAAGTTGAAGAACTGCGCCAAAGTGAGCCAGAAACCTCAGGAACTGCATGAACTACTAAAGTAAGTAAAGTTAATCCTCTTGTTGTCCCAATAATACTTAACAGTAAGAATAGTCAGAATCACCAGATTCTTTAGAGTACTATTACTAGTATCTCAACATCTACTCAGACAAGAACCCTAGTTAACTCTATGGTAGATGAAATGATAGTCCTTATCTCTAGAGGATATGGATATAAAGATCCAGAACAACATTGGTTTCTGTGTGAGGCCGTATGGAATATCAAAAGTATCACTGATGAATCCATCAAGAGAACCCAGTTCATCACTATGCTAAGGGACCGTGCACTGAGCTGGTACATGAAACTTGTCCAAGGAATGGCACATCCTAAACCCCTGAATGAAATCAAGAATGCACTGATTGTAGAGTTTAAGAAACCTAATTTGGAGTCACAATGTGTTACATAACTAAAAGAGATTAAAAAAAGGTAGCAGAACCTATTTGGGAGTTCGACCAAGGATTCAAGACCCTAACAGACCGGTTAAGTTTCTAGATCCCCGACGAACAGAACAAAGAATGGTTCATCGATGTGTTGTTACCACACAGAAGGATCGCTCTGATGCAGCAAAAGATTTCATCTTAGGCAGAAGCTTTGGAGATCACCAAGAAGCTTGAATCAAGACCAATGGGAGAATCTAGCTCAGCCATTAGCCAGATCATGAGCTAGCTAACTAGTTTCTACTTACAGGTCGAGGATATGAAGAAAGATAAGGAAAAATACAAAAGGAAAGATATCTAGTGTGTAAGATGCAGATCTGAAGGCCATGATAAAGAACACTGTCCCTTATTTCATGAGTACTTGGCATCAAGGGAAATGATCCCCTTAAAGCAAGTTAACCTACCCTAGTGCGATGCATGAAGAAATAGGCATCGCCCAAGTGAGTGCTACTACATGAAAAAGTATGTCTAGACACCCACAAACTTGCATTGTACATTCTGTAAATTAGTGGGGCAAGATGATCAGGATTGTAGAGCTTATGATCTCATGCATGAAAGTTCGAGAGACATATACAAGATTCAAGGTGAAGTACAACAAGAGGGAAAAACTTCGTAGTACAACTCTCTGGGGAGAGGAAATTTCACTCCTCATGGTGGCTATAGAGGATGAGGATGAGGCGGAGGTATGCACCGAGGCCGAGGACAAATAATTTGTTACAACTGCATGAAACCAGGACATTTAGCAAGGGATTGTCAAAATCCTTGCACAATCTGTAGTTACTGTAACTCCTTTGAGCATGTCATAGAGGAATGCCCTGTGCTACTAGCTAAACTTCAAGAAAGACGAGGACCCCAGCAAAACCCACAATTACAACTAAAATATGATGAACGTCGTGGAGCAGACCCTAGAGTCATTCTTATTACTTGAGGAGGTGTTGTTACAAGAGAAGACAGAGAAACCCAAGGAAAGACTAAAAATGACCACAGAGTCAGTAAGGCTATGAAAAATACCCCAACGTTTGATGCTAAGAAAGAAAGACAGATATTCGAGAAGGCAAGGAAAGAGTTCAGAGGAGATCAAGGTTCTTCATCAAAGAGACAACTAGAAATCAACGAATATGGCATGCCTCGGGCATTTTATCTGTCTGCATCACCAATAGAAGGGAAAGAGGTAAGAAAACTCATGGAATTCTTGTATAGTTATGTTAAGTTGATTCAAGATAAAGGCATTGTACAATAATTACAAGATTTGATAAAGTAGTATGAACTACGAAAAATAGACCCCTTACTGAATAGAGAAGTACACCAAATTGGAAAAAGGAGAAGGAAAAATAAAGAATTACACTTGAATGCTCAGATAGGAGAGTATGAGATCGACTATGTGGTCCTCAACTTAGGGTCAAAGGTCAATGTCATGATGAAGCAAACTTGGGCATTGATGGGAAAACCCAAGCTGATATATTCCCCTATCAGGCTTCGCATGGCTAATCAACAAGCTGTCAGCCCATTTGGACCATTAGAGCATGTCCCAGTGGACATCGATGGAGTAAGAACCTTTGCAGATTTTGAGCTAATAGAAATTGTTGATGATAGTTTCCCGTACCCTACATTATTAGGAATTGATTGGACCTTTGACAATTCCACTATTGTTGATCTAAAGAAAAGACGCATGACATTTGAGAAAGATGGCCTTAGGGTCATTGCACCTTTAGATCCATTGCCAACAACCTCTATTGTGTTGGTACACTTGTCTCAAATTATGATAAGAAGTTTCATCCGGCAAAGTGACAGTACGTGTTCATCCGACTCAAAAGAAGTGCTGGACAACTGGAAGAACCAGATGTATGAAGTATCTATAAGAAAATGTGATAGGCTAACCAGAGAAGTTCATTGGATTGGCACAATAGTGAGTAATCTACCCACATTTGATGGGTTGAACCCCTTAGAAAACTTCTTATCAGAATTTGAGACAAGTGTACCAACACAATAGAGGTTGTTGGCAATGGATGAGACCATGAAATCCACACCAGCAAGATGGTGGGGGACACATACAAGAAATATTATAGACTGGACACAATGTCGAACCTTGATGATAGCGTGGTTTTCATCACAAGTAGGAAGCTGCGAAGCACAGTACACAGGTCGAAGCTGCCCAAAGGACCATGTACGAAGCTGCGAAGAGGTCTGGAGTGACATTCCTAGAGAACAATTGGTACACAGATTCGTCAATACACTGGATACCACCCCGATTAACTCGTACCTTCAAGCAGAGTTGCACCTTGTCACTTCAGAATGGGAAGGTATGATCCAGAATTTTATAACCACCTTTTTGTTTGACAGTGAATTTCCTTCTGTAGATCAAGCACTACAGATGGTCAGAAAAAAAGTATTTTAGGAGGCATTTGACCTCCCTTTGGAGCAAGAAGAGGATGAATGGATTGTGCCCTTCTAGAAATTGCATACCTTCTACAACATTAATGCCGACGAAGACGATGACCCAAGGAAGGTGAATATTGTGAAAATAGAAGGTCATAGAGATGTGGAAGGACTAAGCATTGAACTGCCATTCATTAGGCAACCGATAAATATAAAGAAAGTCAATATCAGGATAGAGGAAACACCAAATCTTTCCAATGTCGGAGATTACTGGGACGCTACTACCATTGACAAAATCACAGAATTATTGCATGAGTATCAGGACTTGTTCCCGACCAAGTTCACTGATATGAAGGGAATCAAAGGACCTATCAGAGAAATGAGAATACCTTTGAAACTAGACTCGAAGCCAGTCAATAAAATACCCTATAGATTGAACCCGAAATATAAGGAAAAAGTGAAGATTGAGCTCGACAGAATGCTGGAAAAAGGGATTATTAAACTTGTTGAAGAGCCGAAGTGGATTATCCCCATGGTAGTGCAAGATAAGAAGACAGGTGAGATCAGGATTTGCGTAGATCTCAGGAAGCTGAATGATGCTTGTCTACATGATCCTTTCCCCACACCTTTCACAGACGAAGTGTTGGATAACATGGGAGGCCAAGAAGTATATTCTTTTATAGATGGGTTTTCAGGATACCATCAGATCTGCATCTCCAAGGAGGACCGTCATAAGACTACGTTTTCCACAGAGTGGGGATCCTACCAATATAAAGTAATGCCATTTAGACTGAAGAATTCTCTAGCCATATTTTCCAGGGTGGTGGTTGAAGCATTCAAAGAATTTTTTCATAAGTTTTTGGAAGCATACTTTGATGACTAGACTGTTTTTAGTTTGTTGAAAAATCATATTGAATGTCTAAGGCTAATGATGGATAAATGTAGGCAGTGTCAAATTGATTTGAATTTGAAGAAGTGCATATTCTTCTCACCATTTGGAGTATTATTAGGTCATATTGTATGCAAGCAAGGATTGTTGGTGGATCCATCCAAAATTGCAATTATAGTTGATTTACCACCACCTACATCAGTCAAACAACTGTGCACTATGCTAGGACATACTGGCTATTACAGGAAATTTATCAAAGGATGTGCTCATATTAATGTGCCAATGGAGAGGTTATTAAAGAAAGACTGTGAGTTTGGTTGGACAGATGAATTCCACTAGAGCTTCGACACACTGAAACAAAAGATGGTCACTTCGCCTATTCTAGTTAAGCCAGGAAGAATGAGTAAGGGACCAGACCACCTGTCGAGGTTGAAGCATGGCAAAGAAAATACTAGTTTGGAGGAAAAAATACTAGATGCAGAGCTTCTCACCATTATAAATATTGATGACCACTTCACAGACATAGTCCATTTCCTGTCAACAGGAATAACTTCAGCCGAATACACAACTCCGCAGAAGAAAAAACTAGTGGTGCACGTTGTAGATTTTTCACTGATAGTTGGTCAACTATATAAAATGGGACTTGATGATATCCTAAGAAGATGTGTGATGGAGGTAGAACACCCTATGATCCTCTAAGAATCTCATGAAGGAATTGTAGGAGGACATTATGCAGGAAAAGTAACTGTGCAGAAGGTTCTGCGAGTTAGTCTTTGGTGGCCTACGTTACACAGAGATGCTAAAGAATATGCCAGAGCATGCGATGTATGCCAGGGAGTTGGAAAACCATCCCAAAGAGATGAGATTCCACTAGCACCACAGATGACCTTACAAGCATTTGAAAAATGGGCCATTGACTTCGTAGGACCTATAAACCCACCAAGAAAGTGCACAGGAGCAAGGTATATTATCACTGCAACATAATACCTGACTGGATGGGTTGAAGCAAGAGCAGTCAAGGACTGTAGTGCAACTAAAGCTGCGCATTTTATATTCGATGACATAATAACTAGGTTTGGATGCCCTAAGGTCCTTATGAGTGATCAAGGTACACACTTCATCAATAAGATAGTTGACGCCCTGACTGAAGAATTTGCAATCCACCATCAAAAGAGTACACCTTATCATCCACAAGAAAATGGAATGGTTGAAGAATTCAACAAGATCTTGGAGACAACACTAACAAAGATTTGCGGGGTGAATAGGGATGACTGGGATTTAAGAGTACCAACATTACTCTGGGCTTATAGAACCACTTGCAAGAAATTAACAATGCGGACCCCTTTCAAGTTGGTTTATGGTATTGAAGTTGTTGTCCCAATCGAGTACTTGGTACCAATATTAAGAATTGTTGCATTTACATACATGGATGATACTGGCGCTATTCATGAGAGGCTATCACAGTTGGTCAAACTAGAAGAAGACAGATTCATTGCAGGCTTCCATCAACAAATTCATAAGGAACGAGAAAAGGCCTATCATGACAGACACATCAAGAAGAAGATATTCAGGTAAGGTGATTTAGTTCTGCTATATGACAATAAGTTTATAAAACACCCTGGGAAGTTCAGAACACATTGGCTCAGACCATATGAGATTGTCTATGTTACAGAAGGAGGAGTTGTGTAGTTGAAGACATTGAAAGGAGACTGGAAGGAAGGCTTGGTGAATGGGATTCGGTTGACATTGTACTATGACAACCAACTTCCTTACAACTCTCAGTAGAATCAATAAGACAAGGGTCTAGGTACCAGGTGCAATTGAAACTGGGTACTAGACATAGAAAATATAGTCTGCACAAGGATGGAAAGGAGGAATAAAGCAGAAAGCAAGGGATGCACTATGCAGTTGAAAGTCAAAGAAAAACAAGAGGATCAGATCTCAAGTTCCTCAGGATGAGTCACAGGTGAGTGTTGGGGGCTGTTGGCCCTGGGTTATGGAAGCAAGCGAAGAATGAGGAATAAAAGGTAAAATGTGAGCTTCGTTGGAGACATAGTGGTTGTCACTGGGTCGAAGTGAGAAAAAGAACATAGAAGATTGAGCAAAGTGTGGAAAATAAAGCCGTTGGATGAGGAGATCAAGGATGACAGATCAAAAAGGAAGATGGACAGAGGATGAATCAGGAAGTGAAAAAATCCATCATTAGATGCCTTGGAACACCGTGAGATGGAGAAGGAAAGACAGTTTGGTGAAGCCCAAAAGGAATGGGTCAAGTTGACCTAGGGATGTAGACACCTAGGGTTTTGGTAATTAGGGTTTTGACACCTAGGTTTCGACCTAAGGCTGTCGATGAGTGATTGTAATGTATAAATAGAGGTCGAGAGGACCTAGGTTGGGTCTATACTATGGTTGAGCCTTGTGTCAATTATTGTTCATTGGGAGAATATTGTATTAAGGGTGAGAGAAGTTTTGAGAGAGAGAGCCTTCTGGTATTGTAAGAACTTTAGCTGGGTGCGAAGATCAAGCCCTACAGTTGGGTGCGCAAGAAGGGAGAGAGGAAGAGAGACAGAGAAGAGAGGATCTACTAGCCAAGAGCACAGATCAGAACTGTAAGCTTTATCTTAATATACCATAAGCACAGTTTTGTGGATGTATCCCTAAAGAGAGGGTCAACCACGTATATCTTTTGTTGTGTGTGTGATTGACACTTTGAGCTATGTTGTTGTTATATTGTTATCTGCATTATTTTATTAGATCAAATCTATAGTTGTGAAGGATAGATCTAGCTTGTGAATGGTCGATGCATGTTATGTTGTTGTTGTAATAAGGACTGCTTGATAATCCCCTCGTTATAGACATCTTTGTCCTGCAACCCCCTCATAGCTTCTTCGGGTGAGACTGCACCTGCTTCGCAGGTGCTGCCGAAAGGGCCAGTAGCTAGGGCTTGTTGGTGAGCTCTTGGAGCTGAACCCTGGGTCTGCCCATGTGCCAAAAATGGTAAAGCCCAGGGTACAGAAATCTTATGAATTCCTGGGTCTAGACCAGGCTACAACGTCAGGGGAAATAGGAGTGAAAAATATCTCTCCTCTAATCCAAGACCAGGAGAGGAAAACTCAATAGGAACACTCCCAAAATTTAACAAACGAGAAAATCCAACAAAAGGTATGATAGGAAAATGAGAAGTAGATATCGAAGTTTCTAATAGAGGGAAATGAGAACTATCAGAAATACATGGTTCAGTATTTGGACCTCCTTCTCAAAGGGCCTTTCCCTTTCTAATAAGTTTCTCTGGATCTACTTTGGGTGTTGTCAAGGGAAACTGAGGGGTAGACATCATATGCCTACCTCTGGAAGCCACAACTGAAATAGTAGGTTCACCACAGTGGACTCATCAAAATGGAGTCGATAGGTGCAAAGTAGCAATATTTTTGGGCTCTAATGCTTGATGCACCTTCAGAATTAGAGTCTCAATGTCGTTCAATATCAGGAAAAATCTTCAACTTCATCCCCAGCAACGGTGCCAGAAATGTTAGCAATAGAAGTCACTCCTGGATTACAGTAGGAGTAAGCCTGATACCCATTAGTTTTATATGTCACGGTAATGAATGGAGGTGGTTGAATGGATGTAGTCCTAGGAGAATATCACTTTAACTTAGAAAACTGGGTCAGGCATGCACGAGTAGGTGAGGTCCTGATCTAAATTCAGTTAGGATGTTGAGCTTAAAATGAGCAGAGGGAAGACTTGGTGAGAAAGATGAACAAGACTGCTATGGGCATTAGGCTTTCCAACAGCTTGTAGAAGAAAACTAAGACGCTGAAAATGTGCCTAAGTGACACAGTTACAACAGCACGGTGATCAAACCTACATCGCAATGATGCTTTAACAACTCGACTGGATCTTCCAATTCCGAGTCACTCAGAGTAAGAAGGAAAAGATAACACAGGAAACTAATTTAAAAGTAGTAAAAATACTGTCATGATCAAACATACATCACAACAACACAATCACACCCGACTGGATCTTCCAATTCCAAGTGTCTTAAAGAGGTGTTTACAGAGAGATGGAAAGAAGCAAACTTTCATTAAATAGGAAGTCTCACATACAAATGCATAATTAGGAAAACGAGTTCTTCATTAAACTTTTACAATCGGGAGCCTAGCTCAACCATCGACACTAACAAAAATGGAAAAAATGCCAGTATATACTCCAAGCAAAACCACAAAAACAAGTTTGAGTTAATACATTGAAGGAATTATGTCTGCATGCTTCCTGACAGACTGTGCATGTAGTCTCTGGTCATTCATGAACTTCGATCATATGAAAACGTGCTCTAGAACAGGTCTGCACCTGAGTTGACAAACTGCAGTCCTTTTTGGAATTTTCATTTATGGTGGAAACGATGTCCAACCACCATCAACTACTTTAATAATTGCTACATTGGGATTGGTTAAGGCCCCAGTCAACTCTGCTTCTAAAGTACATGGAGGCCTTCTCATTCTACCATATGGAATTCCTTATAGACTTCATTACAAGGCTAGCAATGAGATGTGGGAGCCGACGTGACAACCAGAGCACATAACAAGAAGTGGTGAATGGACGATGACCAGGCAGAGGTGATTTGACATCTTGGTGTGGACATGAAATGAGGAGAGGCCATGTGGACAGATGTGGCAGAGGAAAAGAGGTGAGGTAAATGCAGGTGTAAGAACTCATGGGCACTGAGATGTTAGAGCCAGGTGGAGGAGGCATGGGTCTGAGAAGAAGATGTGGAGGTGCGTGATTGACAAAGGGGGAAAACATGTCGCTAGGATTGATGACCTGGAGGAGGAGAAAAAGGTTTCGGAAGATAAAAGGGATGACGAGAAAAGTACATGATGCATGGATGAGTGGAGGAAATGTGAAAGGTTGTGGATGGTGGGAGGGGAGAAGGGATGTGATAGGGAGGAGGAGAGAGGCTGGGTGGAAAACACATGTCAAAAGGAGGTGAAGGTGGTAAAACAGGGTGGTAAGAGGTTTTAGGGGGGACCCATTACCTGAGAGGATGCCACGTTAGTGGGGGCCCGTGCTAGAAAACCACCCATATCAGACACGCCCCCCCCCATTAAAGGTAGAACAACAAGGGGGGGTCTGGAATCAATCCTCAGTGGGAGATCTGGGTGCTCCAATCTTAGCCACTCAGACCTATGCACCTTCATATCAGACCGCCCCCTCCGATTAAAAGAAGAATGGCAGTGGTGGGTCTGTAATCAAACTTCGACCACAGATCTGGCCATGCAAACTTGGCCATCCAGATCAAGATGCCCTTTAGAATGGCACTCCTTCACATCGAAACTTAGGATAAGTAGGTTTTTCAACCTACTTCTTGTCATTCTTTTCACCAAAACACCCCCTTACATGTTTATGTGATAACACAGAGAAGGGAATGATGCACATGGTAATCTTACAAGCATAGGTCCCTCATCCCAAGACAACTTCTGATTACAAGAACGCATCAGTTGAATTTTATGTGAAATAGGTTCATCCAATAGATCAAATGGACATGCATAGGAAAACAGGGGATATGATATTCTCCAACTTGACAAATACATCAGTGGAAGTTGCAAAATTACAGGTTTCCTTAAACAATGTCCAATATCAGTTGAAGTTGGAAAAGATATCCTCTCTAGACAAGGATAATAAAATGAAATACCTAGAGGAACTGGTACTGAAGATCGGTTATGATCCATCTAATGTCAAGGTAGCCGAGGAACTGTTGAAGAAGAAAAATGCAGACATTTCATCTCTGAGAAAACAATTGAAACTTCCAGCCACCGAATATTCACAAGCAAAGGAAATGGCTGAGAATGTAGGTCACAAGGAGGATATGTTGAAATTGATAATGGAGGAGAATGCATAGATAAAGGATATAGAGGCTGAGCTAGATAAGTTGGATAAAAAGAAATGAAAAAGTGTGAAAATGGTTGTTATCCCACTGGATACAGTTCCTCTCATAGACGTTAGTACAACAACAACATCCAGAACATTAGATATTCCATCATCCATCCCAGTAAAAATTCCATATGCTTCTAAGAAATTGGTGAAGTCAATGGAGGACATGATCCTTCAAGGGGAAGAAATCAGAAGATTGCAAGAAGAGGTAAAAGACCTCCATAATTTGAAATCCATGTTCCAGGCTAGTTATAATGCAAAGCTGCATAAATCACAAATACTCAACCAAGAAATACATAAGCTGCAAAAGGAGATTGTCATGGACAAAACACTGTCTGAGGCCAAGGAAAACATCTGGATGGACATTAGAAAGTCAATGACAGAGATATGTATATTCATACAAATTGTGTTTGAACAACATGAACTAGTACAAAAGGCCAAGCAAGCAATTTAAAATACAAGGGAAGAATTAGGAGAGAAGCCCACAGAGGCCACTGATCTCATGAGGTTCCTGAACTCCAAGACTAATAAAGAATTAGAGGCATTGGAAATTGAAGACATGACATAGACCATCCTTGAGGTTAAGAAAGTCTTGACCAAGAAAGGATTGATGATGCAGCTAGAGGATAAAGCTTAGATAATGGACATTGGAGTGCAGAGGTTTTTCAGCAAGATTGAAATAGTACAAAAGAAGGGACTCCTTGGACTTCTAGTGATAAATCACAAGCTAGCCACTATTTCAGAATACAAGCAAAATATTAACACAGTGGAAAAGGATGGTTCTAAATTTGCAGGTATACAAGGGAGCATTACTGGCAAGGATTTCTTAGAAAATTTGTAGTTGGGCTTGAGCATCCAACATGAGATAAAATACATTTTCATCACAAAGCCTACTTTGGCCAAGTACACTGAAATGGATGAAATATACAAAAACTTTCCTAAGGTTTCCATCCCTAGTCAAAAGAGAAGGGAAGACCTGTGTTATTTACTTGAGTAAAGGAGAGGTGGATTTCCGAGTTAGGAAGAAGAAAACATTCAATTCAAAGTGATTAGTAATCAATTACTTCCCCAAAATCAACACCAAGGATTCAAATAGATCACCAACATTCCTATTAATTTGTAGTATGTAATCTAGTTAGTTAGAATTTTTCTCCACCATATCCTAGTCATTAATGACAGGATTAGATGTAAATGTTGTATAAATACTTCTCACTTAGAAGTATTGAGGGTTGATTTTTGTTCCCAAGGGGCTATCTATGTAATCTTTTCAAAAGCATCGACCAGTAATAAAAAGGCTATTCACAGGATTCTTGTGTTTTGAACGTTCTTGATTTTTATCTTTATATGTTAATTTTTATATTTCTTTTTTATCATTATGTTTCCAGTTTCTAAACATTAAAAGGAATTAAATGAACAAAATTTGTCTCATACACTCTGTTTCTATTCTTTAGTGATCTATATGTTATTCATCTGATATGAAGTAAATAAATTCTTAACTGCTTCTTTGCTTGGTTTATTATCTTACATGTTCTGTCTTTTTCATCCCACTTAATTCTAAAAGATCCAGTAGTCTCACTATCTTACCCTGTGAAGGAACCTCATAAAATTTGTCTCTGATTCTAATCTTTAATACCAAACCCATAGCCCAATGGAAGTTTAATGCAATTCTTCAGCCAACTCTTATAAACAAACAAACAAACTCATATTATTTCAACTAGCCTAATATCCAAAACTCAAACAACTCTAAATCATACAAAGAGATCCCTCTATGAAACTGGTAGGGCTAGATCCCAGTTTCGAAAGTCGTTTTGGTAAGTTACCTCTGTCAATTTCTTCTTCCTTTGACAACCTCTGGGAATTGTAGAGTACTAACATAGTGGCAACCATACTGGGGAAGCCAAACAAATTTTCCAAACCTTATAAATTGTCTTCCCTAAGTAAGAAAAATTTATATCTGAACAATCAAATATATAACTATCAAGAGATAAATGTTCAGAGGTTGTTGAAATTTGTACATATTAAATTAGATTTCTTAAAATGTAAGTTTTGTCTCCAAAAAGAATTCACACTAGATCTCACCCTGATCCAGAACCTGTATAAATAGTAGATAACCCCGAAACATTAATCATAAAAAGAAACATAGCAGAATGACAAGGGAGTAGCAGTCCTCTTCTTAGTGCCACTTCTCTTCCTGAGAATCTTATCACAATCCATGATATTGATTTTGACCTACCTTTTAAGCATAGTCTTTTTAGAACCAAATCTGATAGCTTTGTGAACGAAATAGTATTATATCAAACCATCCTTCAGCCTAAAACCCCTGAAAGAATCTCTCCTAGAATAGACTTTGATCAGTGAATCCTTCAAGAGTTTGAGAAACTACAAGATCCAGCAACAACTATTGACCAAGATTTGTATAAAGGCAATTTCCAACAGTCTGTTGAGCTTTATTCCATCTCTATTGTTGTAGCTTCTGTCAATCCTCAATCATCTCAGTCTATACCTCTCAACCCTGCTTCCTCCACATCTTTTGTCACTTCTCCACCAATCACACAAGTTTTCATTCATCCTCCTCCACCAATCATGGTAGCGATATATGCTCCCTTGGTGTTAGCTGCTCCCTTACATAACATTCCCAAGGACTATCAAAGCAGGATTCCTCAGTTTGATGGTATTGGAGCCCTTAATTCACAACATCACATAGATAAAATGAATGATTTCTTCGATTTACAGGAAGTTGATGAGGCAGATGTTCAGATGAGACTTTTTGCACAAAGTTTATCCAATGATGTTAAAAAATGGTTTAATGCATTACCTGCTTCTAGCATTGTTGATATTGTTGCTTTTCACCGAAAGTTTCTCAATAGATTTGAGGTAAAGAAAAACCCACTCCAAATTTTATCTGAGTATGAAAATATCAGAAGAAGCCAAGGGGAAACTATACAGGACTGTTCCATATTTTTAATAATATCTATAATGCAATTCCTGCTGATATAAAACCTCCTCAAGGCTTGGCCTTGATTAAGTTCCCTGATGCTTTTGAGCATGATATGTCCTACTATTGGCAGAGGGGTAGACCCGGGGTTCAACTCTAATAGCGCACCAACACGCCCTAACTACTGGCCCTTTCAACAACACCTGCAAAGCAGATGTAGTCTCACCTGAAGTAGCAATAGGGGGTTGCAGGACACAGGTGTCTACAACCAAAGAAAATGCAAGTGGAATAAAGGAAATCGCACACAGAGATCAGATTATTCTTTCCAAACATAAACCTACTTTGCACAGTTATATTACATATCTAACCTACTAATGCATCATTAGAGTAACAGAGAAAAGAACACAACACCAATCACACACAACAACATGATATATGTGGTTCATCCTCTCCCTAGGGCTACATCCACAGAACTGTGATTTATAATATATTAGGTGAAATATTACAGTTCTATATGCACTCTTAGCTTCCATATCTCTCTCCTTTTATCTTCTCTCTATCTCCTTTCCTTGTGCACCCAACTGCAAGGTTGATCTTCACACCTAGCTGAAGATCTTACAACACAGAATTCTCTTACCACATGATACTTCTCTCTCAGCAATAACAATAATCACTCATCATTACATACCCAAACCCATATCAGGTCCTCTTGACCTTTATTTATACATTACAATAGCTCACTGACAGCCTTAAGCTGAAGCCTAGGTGTCTAAAACCCTAGATACCAAAACCCTAGGTCAACTAGACCCACGTTTTCAGGGCTTTGCCAGCCTATCTTTCATTCCTTCCTGTGAGGTTCTCCAAATCATATACCGGTGTATTTTTCTGCTTTCTGAGTTTTCCACGATCTATCTTCCTTCTTGATCTATTTTCCTCAATCTCCTCATCCAATGGCTTGCTTTCTCATACTTTGCTCCATCTTTTTTGCCTCTTTAACCACTTCAACCTGATCTCAGTCAACCTTCCTTTCACGCAGTTTGTGTTTCACATTTTATTCTATGATATTCGCTTTCTTCCATAACCAAGGGCCAATAGGCCCCCAACACTCACCTGTGACTCATCTCAAGGCACTCTGATCTGAATCTTTTGTTGTATCTTGACTTCAGACTGCGCAACGCAGCCTATGCTTCCTTCTTTGTTCCTCCACCCTGTGTGCATACTGTCTTTCTTGTGTCTGGTACCAAGTCTCAACTGTGCATGGTACCTAAACCCTTCTCCTTTTCTTTTTACCAAGATTTGTGAGGCAGTTGGTTGTCATAGTACAATTTCAACTGACTACCATTCACTAATCCTTCCTTCCACTCCCTATTCAAAGTCTTCAACTACGCAAGTCCTCCTTCTGTTACATAGGCAACCTCATATGGCCCCAGCCAATGTGTTCTAAACTTCCCTAGATTCTTCATGAACTTGCTATTGTATACCAATACCAGATATCCTTGCCTAAATTCCTATCATGGTACGACTTTTCTCGTTCCTTCTGAACTTGCTGATGAAATCCTACAATAAATCTGTCTTCTTCTAGTTTGACCAACTGTGTCAGCCTCTCTTGAACAACACCAGTGTCATTCATATCTATAAAGGCTGAAATTATTAAGATATGAACTAAATATTCCATGGGTACAACTGCTTCTAGGCCATAAACTAGCTTAAAGGGAGTCTGCATTGTCATCTTCTTACAAGTAGTTATATAGGCCCATAATATTGTTGGTACTCTCAAATCCTAGTCATCTCTGTTTACACTGCAAATATTTTCCACCGTTGTCTCCAAGATCTTGTTGAAATCTTCAACCATACCATTCACTTGCAAGTGGTAAGGAGTGCTCTTCTGATGGTGAACTTCAAATTCCCAAGTCATGGCTTCAATACTCTTATTAATAAAATGTGTACCTTGATCACTCATGAGGATATTTGGGCATCCAAACCTGGCTATGATATCATCAAATATGAAACATCCAGCTGTAGTTGTGTTACACATTATTTTCATCATCCCTATGATCGTTAATGATGTAAACCTATCTATTGCCTTTAGAGGGGTCACAGTGGCCTGAGTTCCTGAAGAGAGAAGGAAGAAGAACTTTTCCTGAGAAAAGAAGTTGCATTTTCCTATGTAAAAACCTTATAAAGAGAAATTTCCACAGGT
>JASDQU010712316.1:0-21200 GCA_032191745.1 Picea mariana | reverse complement strand
TGCCTCTTTGATATATTATGGGTCTGACTTCTTCTTTTTCCTATTACAATTATATCATGACCAATCCACAAAAGGGGATTTGGTCCTTTACAATAGTCGACATGATCAATCCACAATGGGGATTGATCCAATGAATAATATATCAAATAATAATTAGAATACACTTTGCAGTTACATTATTTCAACATCCCGTGCACCTTCAAAGGGTGTAAACATCGTCCTCGTTCCTCTGGATCCAACGACTATTGGTTCACGCACTCAGATCTGATGGATGAGATCCGATTCCTCCTGCATGCTCTTCTAGGTGTTTAGATGTGAGATTTGACGGTCAAGATCTTTTCCTCTACAGCCTGATCTAATGGCTGTCGACGCTCCTCCTCTTGAGCTTTCAATTTCTCCCTGACTTGGAATATTTCCAATGTTTCAAAGGCCTCGACCTTTGGTTCCTCTATGAGCCCGACTACTTGGGTCTCATTTTCATTTTGAAGATGATGTCTCTCCTGAGATTTAGGACTTAGAACAAGTCTATCACCCATGCACTCCTTGCGTTATTCCTTCTGAGCGTAATATCGTCGAATATTTCGATCTCCCACGCAGTCCTTGAATTTCTGGGATTTCATCAAACTCAGATCCGAAGGATTTCTTGAAAACAAATTCTTCTTTCCCTCCTCGTGTTCTCCTTGCTCGATGCACACCTTGCAAAGATCTTCCTTACATAGTGTTCAGTAACTCTGTCTCTCTGTGCCTTCTCTTCACAGATTCCTCCTCTAAGGTATTAAGTAACCTTGAGGTTCCTCCTTTAGTTCTTATCACTCTAGTGCGTCCTCCTGGCATGTTGTTCCCTGACTCCTTAGAGTTCAGATGCACATTCTTTGCGCTTGATACAGAACTTCAAATGCTCTGTTGTGCACTCCTTGCACAGCCTAAATAACACATAATGATACTTCAAACTCAAACAAAGATAAATAATTTTATTTTCCAACTGCAAATGAAACCTATCATACATATACAACACATTAACACACGGATAACATTAACAGAGTACATATAGTTCATAAACACATCATGTGTAGGAAAAACTGCTCTTCTTCATATTAAGATGAATGTCTGTTTACAAATGTGTACATAGACTAGACTATGATAGAGTCTCAGTTCTTTCTCCTCTCCTAACTCTATCCCAAGTTCTGCTTCTTCTAATACCTCTCTCTCTCAAGTCTCCTAATTACAAAGAAAGGGCTCTATGAGCTTATTCTCACCACCGCCTTAGTGCTGTCACTATCTTAGTTACAACACTATACTTCTACGACTACATTCCATAAATGAATGTCCAAACTTGACTATGATCTGGACCTGCTACAGGCGACTATTTAAGGTAACCCTAACCACTACCTGTACAAAGGCATGGCCTGGCATTGATCAGCCTTACAACACGCTAATCCGTATATGATTATATTCAAAATTTAAAAATGGGAGGGTCGATGCCTCTCCTTTTCTCCATTGTGCGTCTACATATTGGCGTGCTGGCACATTTTCTGAGGTGGAGTGATGCTCCTACATCATTGATCAATGGTTCAACTTTGAAAGAGGCAACACTGTCTGTAACAATCCTGCTTGGACAACCAAATCTAGACATGATATCCTCAAGAAATCTAATGATTACCTTGTGGGAGGTATTCCTTGTAGGGATGGCTTCTATCCATTTGGTGAATTAATCGGTGGAAGTCAAAATCCACCTGTGCTGACCACTTGAGGCTAGATGGATTTCTCCAATGAAGTCAAGACCCCACTACTGAAAAGGTCTAAAAACCACCACAGGTTTCAAAGGAAAATATTTGAGCTGCCGATTTCTAGAAAAAAATTGGCATTTGACACAAGTTATAATCTTTGCACAAACATCAGTAAAACGGTTGGGCTAGAAATACTCAGCTTTGAGGATTTTATAAGTTGTGGTCCTCCAAAAAAGATGCCCCCCACATAAGCTGTCATGAAAATCAGTCATAGCTTTTTGGGCTTCCTGTGGGTCTAGACATCTTAACAGAACCCCCAGAGGATCCTTCCAATACAAAACCTTATTAATGAGACACTATTTGATTGCTTTGAGTTTCAAAGCTCTTACCTTGTTCTTATCCAAACCATCAGGAGGCCGCAACTTATGTAGAAAATATATGACTTCTTTATACTAGATGCATTCTACTAAGTTCATGTTGACATGAGAGTCTTTATCAACAATCTCAGTTTGTTGATTTTCTGAATGTATGTTCATCAAATTAACCCCCAAAGCCTTGCAATTTGATTCATCTAGTAACCTAGCTAAACCATGGCCTTTCACCAACTTAGTGGGCTTTATATCCAGGTTGAACTCCAGAATTTTGGCAATCCATTTGCTTCTCTTCCCATCTATATCAGGCTGGATCAATATCTCTTTTACTGAGGCTGAGGGGACATATGCAATAATATTTGAATGCAGAACATAGATTCTGAAATCCTTGAGGGATTTCACCAAATCATATGCCTGCTTCTCCATGATATCATATCTCATTTCTGCATCCCTCAATGCTCTTTTGAAAAAGGAAATAGGCTGCTCTAACCCCTCTGTATTTTTCTGTATAAAAACAACAACCAATGTATCATATGAGGAAAAATAAAATATCATAAATTCCTTAGAATAGTCAGGGTTGATGAGCACAGGTGCTTCAGTTAAAGCCCTTTTGATTTGGCCAAAAGAATTTTTGGACTCAATAGTCCATTTCACCTCGCTTCCTTTTCTAAGCATGGTTGTAATGTGCTTAACCAACTCAGAAAAATTATAAATGAATCTTCTCAGAAAATTGATTTTACCAAGAAAGACTGAACCTCTTTCTTAGATTTGGGAAAAGATAAGGCTTGGATGGCCTCTACTCTTCTTGGATCGATTCTCACTCCTTTTGCTGACACAATATGCCCCAATATTTTTCCCTCCTTCATAGCAACCAAATATTTCTTAGGATTGAGGGAGAGACAAAACCTTCCGTGTTTCATGAAGACCTTCTTCAAATGATGAAAAATCTCTTTTTCAGACTTTGATAACACTGTAATGTCATCTAGATAGATGACTATGGATTTGTCTTTCTCCCCAATAAAGGAAATGTCCATGGCTCGCTGGAAGGTTGCTCCTGCATTCATCAATTCAAAGGGAATTTTAGCATACATGAATGTGCCCCAAGGTGTAGTGAAGGTTTTCTTCTCTACACCATCAATCATAGACATCCTAGATGAACCAGTCACTCTTTGCAAAATGTACTCCATCTTTGGCAAGGGGTATTTATCCTTTTTGGAGCTCCTGTTCAAATTTTTGAAATCAACACACAATATGATTTCCCCATTTTTCTTCCTCATAGGCACCAAGTTAGCCACCCATTCTGAATACCTCAAAGGGATGATGATATAGGAATCCAACAACTTTTTCACTTCTTTTTTTATAATAGGCAACAACATATGCTTTATCTGTCTGAGTTTCTTCCTAAATGGTTTGGCCTCTTCTTTCAAAGGGATCTTATGTTCAATGATGTTGGTGTCATATGTCCTTATATCTTCATATCTCCATGCAAACACATCATCAAATTCTTTAAAAAGTTTCACATACTCAGCCCTTTGTTCCTTTGATAAGCTACTAGACAATTTGACATAATTTGGGTCTTCCTCTATTCCTAAATTGCATTCAGTCACATCAACATTTTCAGTTGAACCTTTAACCTTTACAACAACATCATTTCTATCAAACAATATCTCCAAAGGGACTAGTCCCTTTGGAATATGGTTACTAGGAAACTGAACAATATAATGGTCAACATTTTTATTCAGAAAAAAATCAACATGAGGGATTTCTTCAGAATCCTGATCTTGATCAATATTCAAATCAGAAAATTCATGCACAATTTCAAGAAATATTTTTATCTCAAGATCATCCTCAAAAACCTTCCAATGTTTAACATTGTCAGGTATGAAGGGTCTATACTTTACTTCCACATCATACTTGAGTTTTGGGGGCAAAGGAACCCTGCAATTACTTGCTGAGACAACCAAGGAATATGCTACAGTGTTCTCCTCTCTTGGAACAAATGAGATATTAAAATTCAAGAAGAAACTATCAAAAAGATCCCAAACTTCATTTATATAAGCCCTTAACCTAGTGTGCTTAGCTTGATACATATTTTTGACTTGATGAACAATTAACTCAACATCTCCAAACACTGCTAGCTCCTCAATATTGATGTCTTTGGTAGCTCTCAAACCCAAATAAAGCGCCTCATATTATACCACATTGTTTGTTGTTTCAAATTCAAGCTTATAAGACATACACATGGTCTCTTGGGTAGGGGAAATGAACACTACCCCAAGACCAACACTTTCCTGAGAAGAGGCTCCATCTAAAAACATTTTCCAGACAGAGGTATTGGGAGGAGGGTCTTCAGAATAGGTGATGGGATGCTTTCTAATTTCAATAGGTGTTTGAGGGGCATCAATGAGCTGTAACATACTGGTTCCTAAATCAATGTCTACTGCAAAAATGGGGTGGTTGGTCGTATTTGCTTCATCACTGATAATGTAAGCAAGTTGTGCTTCCCTATAAATCCTTCTATGTTCCCCCCTAAACACATGGATAGTGGCATATGAAATATCCATCTTAAAAGTTCCCCCCAGTATTTTGATCCAAGATCTAGACAAGAGCATCCCAAACTTAGGGGGGAACATCCACCACCACAATATCCATGACCACACTTTTCATTGGCAACTGGAACAGGGAAACAACCGAGTATTTAATAACCCTGAGGAACTTCACCTTCCTGGAATCAAATGAGTACAGGTCATGGTATGTTTTTGTAACCTCCAACCCAAGCTCATCCATGGCAGTCTTAGGCATGAGATTGTGAGATGCCCCTGAATTCATCAAGCAGTTGTGCAACACTTTATCATGAATGATTAATGAGGTATAGAAGGAAGGGGAAGAGTCATCCCTATCCTCTACCAAAGGCTCTAGTATGACAACTGGTTTTTCATCTTGGAGGTTGACTGAGTCTGTGGGAAGAGATGAAGGTTCATGCTACAACATTTTGGAAAGGTACCTTTTGAAATCCTCATTCTTAACTAGCTCTAAAAAAGGTATAGGGATTTTAATCTTTTGAATCTCATTCTCAAAGCTAAAAGAGGAGGGAGGCTTCATAATATCCTTCACTTCTGGGATAGGGATCTTAACCACTTCCTGGGGGTTTTGTGCCTCTTTTTCTTTGCTTCTAGCTATCACATCCTTAGCAGGATTCATTGTTCTAGTAGGCTGATCAGGAATGTCAGGCTCTCCCTCTTTCTTCTTGGACCTGAGGTTGTATCTATTTGGATTTCCACTGGTCCTTTCCCCTTTGCTCAGCTCATTTAGTTGGCTTCCCATGAGAGCCTCTTCATATGCATATTGAGTTAAATGAGCGAATGAAGAGGTGTTACCAAGACAATGGATTTTAGGATCTGCATCTTCTTCCTCTCCTTCTTCATCAATAACAAGGTTATTTTGGAGAGGAGCTTGTATTTTCTTATCATCCCTATCCCTATTTCTTTGATCTCTTTGGATGATCTGAGGGGAATTATTGGGTCTTCTAAAATTACCCTGTTATCATTGTTTTGGGTGTTCCTATAGCTTTGCTTTCCCTCAAATTTCAATTTCTCCATTTTTGCAGAAAGTGATTTTACCAGTTTTGTCAACTCATCCACTTAAGGGTGGGAAGTAGAGGAACCAGATGTTGAAGCTTCAGACCTACCTTTTATTCTGTCTCTATCAACCGTATTCCTAAGTTTGTCAACTTCCAATATATTGGACTCTACTTCAAGGGATGCGTCTTGCATATGAGCCAAGGAGGTAGCTCTTCTTTCTCTCAACAAGAGGCAAAACACAGGGTCAAAATCACTAGCATAAGTAATCTTGACAGAGGTTTCTGTAGGCTTAATTTTAGTGGGAATCTTATTGTAGATCTTATTAAATCTCTTCAAGAAGTCTAAAACAAATTCCCCCTTCTTCCTCTTAAGTGATCTAAACTCTATGATATAATAAAGAAAATATTTTTTGTCCCCCCAATGTCTCAGGAATGAATCATATAGAGCTTCAATCCCATCAATAGATCCATGAGACAAGTCTCTGAACCATTTTCTAGCCTCACCATCAAGGATCTGTATAAAAACTCTCATCGAGACATCCTCATTTTCAATATTAAGATTGCCTGCATAACTGTAAAAGGCTGAAAGGTGTTCTTCTGCAGTAATGTCTTCTTCCCTTGTAAACTTGGGCATGTACTTGAGGTAATATCCAACTGGGAGGGAATTCATAGGTTGAGGTAAAAAAAGAGGGGCATACCTAGCAACCAATATGGCATCCATTATGTTTCTAGGAGGATTAGCACTTGCCATTGGGATGTGAACTATATGAGAACCAGGGGGATATGGAGTTGTGCTTCTAGGGGAAAAGGGAAACAGGTGAGTGTTGGAGGAAAATAATATGGGGTTCGAAGGAAAAGGAGTTTCCCCCTATTTAGATACAACAACTTCGACAGGAGGAGGAGTAGGAAAACCCAAAGTGGGAAAATATTCAGAGCTCTTGGGTCTAAAACACTTTACAATATCAGGGGAAACAAGGGTTTCAAAACTTTCCTCTAAATGAGGCCTAGAAGGAGAGAATTCAACAGGGAAACTTCCAAAATTTAAACTTCTAGAAACTCCAACAGATGGTAGAAAAGGAGAATTTGATGCGGATGTTGGAGCTTTAAAAGAAGAAGTTTGTAAATTACCAGAATCGCATGGTGCAACAGTTGAAAGTCCTTCTTGAAAGATCTTTCCTTTCTTGATAATCCTTTCTGGGTCAGCTTCAGGTGTTGCTAGAGGAAGCTGTGGAGTAGACTTTGTGTTTCTTCCTTTGTGAGCCACAACTGAAATAATGGAGTCGCTAGGTGCAAGCTGCAATATCCAAGGTACTAATTTCTGATGCACCTTCAGAATCATAACTTCTTTGTCATTCAATCCCAGGGATTCAATCCATTCCCCGAAAACAATGCCAAGAATGTTATAACTGAGAGTCATCCTCAGATTGCAAGAGGATAAGCCCAATAACCATCAAAATGTTTGGTGGATGTTGGTTTTATGAGTCGAGGTCAAATGGACATAGCTCAGTACAAGAAAGTTTAACACAAGAACTGGACTAGAAACACATAATGAAATGAGGTCCTCATTAACTTCATTCAGTGGTTTAATATTAAAGGTGAGTAGAAGGAAGACTTAGTGAGAAAAGAGGACAAGTCTGCCAAGAGCATCTGGCCTTCAAGTAGCTTGGTGAAGAAAAACCCAGGCACAAGAGCACTCTTGAACCTAAGTTTCAGACATTGAAAATATTACAACAACATAATAATCAAACCTCCATTACTATGTGGCTACAACAACTAGTCTAGATCCTCCATGCATGAGCATTTTAGCCTAAGAAGAAGCTAGATAACAAGGAAAGTACTAGAACAAGTCACTGCTACATTATAATCAAACCTACATTACAATACAACCACAACCCTCAACTGGATCCTCCATGCCCAAGTGTGTCAGCACAGTTTACACAAGAAGATGAAAGGAACTAACTTCTATTAATGTGAAAGTCTCAAATCATATACATAACCAGAGAACAACTCTGGTATCAAATATACGAAATAGGTAGCTCTGCTCAACTAGTTGATGACGATAACAAAATATTGAATTGATCAATTTATACTCAGATCAACCACAACTAGTAGGAGTGTGATCTGGCGATTACATTCAAATCCTTTCGTCTGAGCCTTCTTCTGTCAGACTGTGCGTGTATCCTCCTGTCAGATGCAAAATCAGCTTAGCATGGGTCTACAGGAAAAAACGTCCATCATGGTACCTCAGGATGACAGTTCTGTCTCCACGGCCAGACCATTCACGCCTTCTATATATGGAGTGAGTTAAGGTTTCAGCCACCACTCCTTTTTCATTATATGATCTCTCATTGATATCGAGATGAGGCTTAATGCCTAGGGGGCTGCCACACACTACTCTCGGATTTGTCACTATATAAACAAGTGATTGCAGGGCCTTCAAAGGAGGTTTGGATTCACACTTCTTTTGAGCCCACAATTCACCACCAACTGCCATGTACCTCCCTCACTATACCATGGTCTCGATTGTGGGACCACTCTAGAATTTATCACTTGAGCATGTTCCATCCCTGAAATGAAGCGTGGTCTTCGATCTGATGCAAATCTGCGATTTGGGAAACCCTGCTACTTTTAGTGCCACCGCTAAAGTTTATTTGCCCACCAATTCTAGTATCCATTAAAACCGCGCATGGAGATGGTACTAATCTTGGCGCTTGAACAAGAACACTTCCTGGAGGATGATCTCCCTTAGCTATCAGGGTGGCTTGACATCACTATGCTGACATGTCATGGATGGAGGGGTGATAGGTGTCACTCGAAAATAGGCTGAAGACATGTCCAAAAATGCCTGAAATGAGTTCCATGTGTCAGCGCTAGATGGATAACATGCGTCTCTAAAAGATGAGCGCCACGCGTCGGAACTGATGGGTGCCAAGTGTCTTCGACGCTTGGATCTCGGGGGGGAATGTGTTAATTTTTTATAAGATAAGTTAAGCATGAATTTTATGCCATCTTATCATTTAACCATAACCATAAATGTTGCAGCAACCAAGATCACAAGAAAAACCACCATGCACAAGAACACAAAATGTATCTTGGGAAACCCTTCTCAACAAGGGAAGAAAACCCAACCCAATCCTTTGCTATATTCTTCAAGAGAAAGACCCTCACCACCAAGAAATACCTTAGCACACAAGAGGGTGCTCAAACCCTAGAACTCTAGTGCCCAAGAGAGGTGCGCACCTTTTACCAAAGAAGTGTACTTGCTGAAATTTCCAAACTCACAAGAAAGATATGATTCCACAATGGGGAATCTTCCCTTACTTATATTAGACTTGTCCTATCAACTGAAGTGTCTATTGGCTCAACAAGGCTGACCTCTAAGTCAAATATAATAATAATAATAATAATAATAATAATAATAATAATAATAATAATTATTAATATTATCTAGATTAATTATCTCTTACCTTTATTATTAATCACATTAAGGTAGGGCCGACCTGTACCATTTACATAACAATTAGGGTTACATGCATGCCTGACTCTTGAACATTATATAGCAAAGGATCTGATACACCCACTAGTGCTCATCCACTAGGGGCACATCCATAGGGATGTCATATATTTGGTTCACTTCATTACACAGAGGAACCAAATCTTCATACATTCACCTGTGCTCGTCCACAGGCATGTCCACTCTATAGATCTTCTTTCTCATTGTCACACAACACTTTGGGATTTCACACGTTCACCTTGTGCTCAAACATAGACACGTCTAACTCAACAGATCACCTTTCCCACTAGATAATCATTTGGATTTCTTCTCAACTCTCTGAATGGAGGAGGTCATCTCTAGTTCCTAGCTCTATCTCAGGCAGGAACCACATACCCTTCTTAGGGTCTTTCTCTCAGGTTTGTAAGTTGAGAGAAAGAATCACATAGCTTCAATGATCCACACCTCATAGGTTTGTAATATGGAGAATGTCTCACATAGCTACAATCATCAACACTCCCTCTCAGCTAGGGAGGCATTCTTCATCATGCCAAGTCTCACACATATGTTCTCTGATTTTTTTTTTTTGGTTGGAGTCATCAAAACTCCCTCTCAATTTGGAAGGCATTTTTCACCAAGTTAGTCTGGTGCAGATGTCTGTAATATGCTTATGTGTACGAAGGTACTACATGTATATGCTCTGCACCATATCTCTGATATAAGGATATTTCATCTCATCATGTTTCGATCGAATAGGAAACACTGGGTTCTCAAGGAGCTTTACACATGGCTCTTGGTTATCATCATAGGATTTGTTGGCACAGGGACAAACCCAGGTTTCAACGCTCAAGAGTGCACCAACAAAACCCTAACTACTGACCCTTTCAGCAACACTTGCGAAGCATATGAAGTCTCACCTGAGGTAGAGGCAGGGGTGGTTGCAGGACTCAGATGTCTACAACCTTAGCTGGGACATTGATCTGTGATTCTAACACCTTTACAGAGAACTTTGTAGTTATAGTTCATTACTATCCAACCTTAGTTTACAATGCAGATAAACCCTAATAACAGAGCAATGCAGTATTCACACAGATCCAATATATTCAAGAACTAAGCACATCAACATAGATTAGATCTAGCATTCGTTCACATTATTAAGCACAAAGCATCAACAAATCTCTCCAACATTCATCTATATCAAAGCACTAAGCAGGTAAACATATAAACACATCAACACATCACACAAAGCATAGCAATACAATATATACATGGTTTGCCCCCAGCCTGGGGCTACGTCCACCAAATCTTCTTCTCTTTATTATCTTCTTTCAATGCACAGAACCACAAAGCCAACTCCGCATAGGACAAGAGATCTGCGTGCACCTCGCCAGATCCTCCTTCCTCGATCTAGATCACATCACAAAGCCTTTGTTACAATCGCTTGCACTTAGCTTTGCAAGTTCTCATGCACACAAATCTAACTCAATCACATAGATCCAACTACTTACATTACTTGCACTCAGCACAATATAGCACTTAGCACCACATCTCTTTGCACTTAGCACACTGGCCTCTTCTTACATCGCCTAGCTTTCTATTTATACATTACAAAATGGGCCTAAACATGGGTAAACCCATGGGCCTACATTCCCATACCTGTTACATAGCCCAAAACCCAAAAAGCCCTAAAAAGAGGCTGAGATCCCGCAATATCCTCTTTGACTTGCGCTCTGCCTTTGACAGCCTATCGAAGTTCCAAAAGTAGGTCAAACATGACCAAGGATCCTTAAAACTTGGTCAAGGGACAACATGCCCCCAACACTCACCTGTGACTCATCCTGAGTCACTCTGATCTGGGTAGATCTGCTTCAAAAGCCTCGAGCCTGGCTCAAGATTCTTGGACCTACTACTGCGCCAAGGCCTCTTGCTCGGTGAACTCTTGGATAACTACTTCATTGACAGGTTCCTCTAAGTGTTGTTCAACTACAATGATGACTTGTTCCAGTTCTGCTCCTCAACCTTCAATCTCTACGAATATTTGGCAAGCCTCATCCTAGATTGGTTGGAGCCTCTGAGTCACTTCCATGAATTTTCTCTGAATGGTGTGGACCTGTTGTTGAGCAGTGCACTATTATTGGTATCGCTTCATCCTCTTGATTGCTGACAGGGGCTTCAACTGTGCCTATACTATTTCTTCTTGCTACTTTGCCTCCTGGAGTTATGACTCCAGTGCCTTAACTTCAGGATCCTTAGTGAGTTGCTCATAAGTCCGCGAACTATGATCACTTAGCTGTTTACATTCCATGGTGAGGGCCTTGATTCTATCAACTAAGCTTCGAGAAATTGCTTCTCTTTCATCTCATACATCCTGTGGAGTGATGGGCACTATTCGTAGCTCCATATCTGCGATTCTCTGTTGACATTGCTGGATATCTTCCGAAAGCTGCGCTACTTGTTGTTCGAATGGGTGTTCCTCCTTTTTCTCTAATCCTGTCACAAAGAAAAGTGCTCTGCTGACTGCTTCTTTAACTCTGAGATGCTCTGCGAGAAACTGCTCTTTCTCTTGTTGGATTTGTGCTTTCTCCTCTTCAAACTTTGTCCAGAGAGAAACCTTCTCCTATTACGTAAATCGACGTTGCTCTATGACTACTTTGTTTACTTTCTTTAGGGCCTATGTGGCTTGTTCTGTTTCTTCCTGTGTGCGACGAAGGCGAGCTTCAATCGCGCCAGCTAGTCTGTGGATTTGGGTAGGCTCATCTCCCAACTTTGGTGCTTCTGATGGCGGGGGCACAGTGGATACTACGCGAGTGTATTGAAGGGCCTACTATACCCCTCTGAGTTAAACCTCGATTATTTTATACATCTCTTCCTGCTTGGCTTCATGTTTCTACAATACATCCTGCGAGGCATCTGCTACAACTGCAATGATGAAGTCGAAGTCATCGACCGTGAGCATGGTTTGCATCATGGTTTTTCTAGCTCTGGATTTCTTCCTTGAGGTGGGTTTTGTAGGGGAAACCTTTCTTTTCTTCGAGGGATCAAACTCATCAACAAGATCCCTAGGTGGTGTTACTTTGCCTTGCTTCTGGTGATCTTCTTTTCCAGTGGTCTCTTCCCTATCTAATTCGTCATCACCTCCTCGACCTAGTGATTTTGAAGCGGTTTCTTCTGATGCACTGCTAAGGTTTTGTACTTCTTCGGTCTTCTTACTTTTGCTAGTTCCAGGTGTGTTGTGTTCTTTGTGAGTGGCCTCCGAGCTACCAATTAGTTCAGGATCAAACATTTCTGCAGGGTCAACAGGGATAAGGAGGTCTACTAACCAGTCCTTGGTTATCTCCTCAATGTCCTCCTCTGTGAGCTTATAGTATGACTAAATCTCTTCTTTATGCTCGTCTTCTCACGCAGTGATATAAATGAAGTGTCGATCTATGCATAACTTCATGAGAGGTCTGAATCGGTACAGGGATTTTGGTGTCATGTGAGGGATAACTTCAATGGCCCTCTTCAACTACACATAGTATGTATGGAATACTGTGTTCGATTTCCACTGTTTTCCCATATCGCTCGAGTACTAGAGCGTGGTGAACTTCGCAGCGAGTGGTTCGAATGACTCAATGTCCAGGAAAGTTGCACCTTTTGGCATCTACCAAGCAGTAAAGTCTATGAGGATTAGGAGCCAGCTAAAGTGGAACTCATAGCTCTGATCCTGAGCTTCGCGGAAATCCAATTCCAACTGGTTGACTAGGTACTTCACCCAGTTCATCTGAAGTCCTTCTGCACATTTCCTGGTGAGGTCAACAACGAATCCTGTGACCTGTTTATGTCTGTTCTTTCTCACAAGATTTCCTGCGATCAACTGGCAGGCCAGGCACACTGTGCCATTTTGGATGGAAGCTACCTTGTAGCCTCGTGTCCCCTTTTCTACATTGCCATATGTGTCTTTGATCCTCTATGCCAATGCGCGATCTGTAGCCTTCCCTAGGTAGAAGTCCTGTGGTTCAGATCCTTGCATGCTCAATCCGGTGATGCGTCTATCTAGCCATAGATATCTGCCATGGTAACATGATAGCAAGAGCTTAACACACGCGTTAACCTCTTGGTGCTTTCCAAAGTGCGAAATCTTCATCACATTCAAGAGGGTGGACTACGCGAGGTTCATAGTCTATGGTTGGAGGATTATTTTCGAGTTCTTCCCCTTCGTCCTGGTTAGATACTTGTAAGGAGAGAGCATACTATAGTTCTTATGGTTCCCTAGGTTGAAGTCACTGAACTTCAACATTGCGACATTATCTTGTTGTGTTCTAACTTCATGTATCCCCTTCGGGAGGTACGCAGTAACCATGGTGTAATCAAAGTCTCTCGGGACATTGTCATGACTCACCGTGCCAACCAGAGGCAGGATGTAGTCGGGCAGCATAGTCGGAATTAACTTCACATTCACCAAGTCATCTCGATGCTGGGTTATTTTCTCTGTGGCACGTCGGGACGGTTTGGATCTGCGAGCAGTCGACGGGGAGGCTTGCACTGCTTGAGTCAATGAAGCTTGAAGTCTTGTGGATATCACTCTTTCTGTCATTAGATCAATTAAAACTTCCTCGACTGACTTCTCCACAACATTGAGTTCGTCCGACATACACGCTCTCGATCAGATACTCAGGTCGATGAATGAATGCTCAAAGAAATAGAACAAGTGTCGATCTCAGTAAACACAACGAGGTAGCAATGAGTTGGTCTGGATACAATTAGAAAAAGTGTTCTCGGTGCAATAGTCGACGGAATAAGTAGGCAACAGGTAACGGGTCTCTCAACAGACAAGAGGCCTTCATCAATGTGGTTCTGTTCATTGGGGCATGGTCCCAACGGTCTGATGGTGAGCTTTCGGGTCATAACTGTTGTTCTAACAGCTCGGGGCATCAGGCTAACAGTTATAATGATTTCAACGACTATATTGCTTCGCCATGGCGAAGTGCCATGTTTCGCTGCTATGATGTCTTTGCAAACCTTCCTTCTACGAAGTCCCTTCTGGAACCTTTTGCAAATTTTCTATCTTTTCTCTCTTCTTACTGAGCTTTCTAGCCTTCTTACTTGTAATCTTTATCTCGATATTTCTCTTTCCATTCTAATTCTTATCTCCTTTTAGCATAGTAACTTCACGCTGTTGATGATCTTTTGTAGGGTTCAAGACCAATACTTCTTCTCTGTCTGGGGTAGTGCTATACTCTTCGGTGAGCCTTCTTGTGTTCTTTCCACTTCGACATCCAAGTTTCTGGTTCTGAATAGCTTTGATCTATTCTCTTGTTCTTCAATCAAGTGCACTATCCTCCTAGTCATGAAATATTTTAATTCTTTCTTCTTTTGTTCTAAGACTTCCCCTTCTTTTCTTATGGCATGATCTTTCTCAATCCAAGTTTTTCCTAGTAATATAGCAAATGGGGCGTTGTTCTCAATAAATTTAACAACCTCAAAATATTCTTCTGTCGAAGTTCCATGAGAATTCATAGATATTTGGGTGAGTCTTCCACATAGGGTTATCAACCTTCCTCTAAATAATCCTATTCCCCCCAATGAAGGAATCATAGCAGGCTTTCCTAAAATTTCCCAAGTCCTTTCTGTCATGATATTCACCCGTGTTTCTTCATCCAGAACACAGTCAATGTTGAAGTCTCCTATTCTTGTCTCTATGCACTTTTTTTCTTTGAAGCTCTCTAATAAGTTGATATTTCTGTGATCATTCAGGGTTTCTTTCATTTGTAGTAATACAATTTCTGATTCTTTCTGGGGTTCTACCATAGTCTTAATTTCTTGATCTTCCTCAGGGTTATCTTTTCTCATATTCATTCTTTCAACCTTAGCAATCATTCTAGCACAATCCAAAACTTCATGGTCCATAGCTCGGCAACAAAGACAAATAGGTATTTTACCAAGGAATTCCTTAGCAAGATGTCTCGGTCTTCTGCAATTATAACAAAGGGTTACTCTTCTTTTTCTTTGAAATGATCCCCAACCTTTCCTCTACCGCGTACTAGGGTCATAGTAGCTAACCTACAAAAAATTCTTTCTAGGGTCCTGCATCCATTTGTTAGTCTAAACATTCTTTCTATGCATAGGAATAACATATCTTTCATTATTTCTATCAAACCTGCTCATATCAAACCTTCTTTCATCTAGTTGTGCCCTATTTTTCAAGCTAGGACAAAATTTATCAAACATACCTAGATCCATACGTTTGAAACAAAATTTTCCACTTATCTTACCTTTTCAATCAAAACTTTTCATTATTCTTACCTTTAACAAAGAACAAAGATTTCAGATCTTACCTCTTTTCTTCAGATCTGACTTTTCTTCTTAGCACAGAGCTTTATAGGTCTAGTAGAATATTGTGCACTAGGGAAACATATCTACGCATCAAGATTTTATTTTCTTCAGTTCCCAGCAATCACAGTTTCAGGTCCCAACAACAGAACCATTTGTTGGCATAGGGGCAGACCCAGGGTTCAACGCTCAAGAGTGCACCAACAAAACCCTAACTACCAGCCCTTTCAGCAACACCTACGAAGCAGATGAAGTCTCACCCGAGGTACACGCAGGGGTGGTTGCAGGACTCAAATGTATGAAACCTTAGTTGGGACACTGATCTGTGATTCTAACACCTTTACATAGCACTTAACAGTTATAGTTCATTAATATCCATCCTTAGTTTACAGTGCAGATAAACCCTAATAACAGAGTAGCACAATATTCACACAAATCTGATATATTCAAGCACTAATCACATCAACATAGATTAGATCTAGCATTCATTCACATTATTAAGCACAAAGCATCAACAAATCTCTCCAACATTCATCTATATCAAAGCACTAAGTAGGTAAACACATAAACACATCAACACATCGCACAAAGCATAGAAATACAGGATATACGTGGTTCGCCCCCAGCCTGGGGCTACATCCACCAACTCTTATTCTCTTTATTATCTTCTTTCAATGCACAGATCCACAAAACCAACTCCGCATAGGACAAGAGATCTACACGCACCTCACCAGATCCTCCTTCCTTGAGCTAGATCACAACACAAAGCCTTTCTTACAATCGCTTGCACTTAGCTCTGCAATTTCTCATGCACACAAAGCTAACTCAATCACATAGATCCAACTACTTACATTACTTGTACTCATCACAATATAACACTTAGCACCACATCTCTTTGCACTTAGCACACTGGCCTCTTCTTACATCACCTATATTTCTATTTATAGATTACAAAATGGGCCTAAACATGGGTAAAACCATGGGCCGACGTTCCCATACCCGTTACATAGCCCAAAACCCAAAAATACCTAAAGAGGTCGAGATCCCATGATCTCATCTTCGACTTGCGCTCCACCTTCGATAGCCCGTCGAAGTCCCAAAAGTAGGTCAAACATGACCAATGATCCTTAAAACTTGGTCAAGGGCCAACATGATCCATCTCATGGTCAAGTAAATATATCAGAAGCTTGTGAAGCCAAATTGCTTCACACACTCAATGATATATACTCTACCTCTGTGGTACTCAAGTCCACAAAGTTTCATTTCTTGTTGCATTAGGAAACCATGGAAAACTTTGTGGTAAGATGATAACTAGATGTGCTCTTCAAGTCCATTGTACTCTCTACTCAATCTGTATCGGCATATCCTACAAAGTCAAGTTCACAAGGGAGGCATATCTCAGGCCATATCCAACTGTGCCTTGTATATATCTCAATACCTGCTTTACTACTATCCAGTGAGTCTGTCTCAGCTGACTCGTGGATTGACTAAGCGCATTCACTACATAGCATGAATCAAGCCTGGTGTTAACCAGATATATCAATGATCCAATCAGTTTGTGGATCAATCTCGTCTGAATCATTTTCATTTATTTTCCTCTTTAAATCCATCATGGTGGATTTGCATTCTGTCATATTGATTTTTTTTTTTTTATTATTCCCACTGTATGTTTTCCTTAATTTAGTAAAATCGCATTGGTCCCTTGTCATACTTATTGTCCCAAGAAGTGGTGTACCATACTCATCCTTTTTTTTTTCTCTAAATCAGAAATCAAGGCTTGTATTCAATAACAAGACTTTCTGAATAGGTCATCAAAATCAGGCTCTCGTCACCAACACTATAACAATATAGGTTTGGATCAACAACACTTTTGATAAAAACCAAACTCATCAAGAATCCATCCATTTGATATAGTTTCCAACTCATGGATGGTAGTAAATTGGAAGTGTATCGGTCTTACTGGATTAAGTGTCTCATCATAGACAACTCCCTCTGTTTGTGATAAACCTCTGGATATAGATCTTGCTTTGTATTTCTCGACACTTCAATCAATTGCATGCTTGATCTTATAGATCCACTTGGAATTCATCATAGACTTCTCTTCTGGTCTCTGAACAATATCTTATACATCATTCTTTTAAGACATACTGGTATTCTTCTGTTATGTCATCTTGTCATACTCCTTCTCTTGTTACTTCTCAAAGACAAGGAGGCTCAACATCAACAAAGTGTCTCATGACTGAAGGATAGCTTGAGAAACTCTTTTTCTTTCTCAGGATGTGCCTTGAGAGGTTTGTATGTTTCTCTTCCTATTTGTAGAGTGAATTTAGGTAGGACTTTTTATGCCCTACTGCAATATCTCTGAATATATCAACTGGAACAACTGGATCAATTGGAATAAAGTATGTCTCCCTCTGCACTACTGAAGGGGGAGAAAGTATTTGTTTTACTGTCAATCTTCATTTGTGATTCTCTGGATGTTTGAAGGGGTATCTCTTCTTTAGGGACAATGTTTCTACTTGTTATGGCATAATGAACAATTTAAATATGGTTTGGACTCCCGTACCAAGGATAATGGTCCAAGTCTTTGATAGCTCTTGTACTAGGAATAATATCCTTCATTTATTTGGAAAATGCAATCAACTATAAAATTAGAGATCGAATGATTTACCTAGTTTGTAGCCATGTCCTTTTAGAGGAAGTACTTTTCCTCTCTCTTCTCTTCACTTATTTGAGGTGGATCTAGAAGTGGAATCATAGTGTCTTCCCTTCTTCCTGGTTGGACAATTTCTTGCAATGTGTCCATACTTGTCACATCTGAAGAACTGAATTTCTAAAGCATATCTTCTTTGATAACCTAGATTGGATGAAATCTTTTCACCTTTCAATGTTTTCCTGAAATTTCTTTTGAATCTTCCTCCCTTCTTTGTATGAAGTGCAAGAGCATGATTTTCTTTGGAAGAATCTTCCACTCCTTCGTTTCTAAGTCTAAGTTCTTCTTGAGTGCAATCTGTCCATAATCGATCAAAGTTTGGTAGAGCTTCTCTTCCACTGATACTTTGAATGAAAGGCTCCCATGACTTTGGAAGATTCTGGAGAGTGGTTAAGACAATTTCTCTATTAGACATGATTTCCCCAATGGTCTCTAGCTATTCTTTGATCTCTCATAACTTCATAAAGAAGAGTGCAACTGCGTCACCCTTTTTCATCTTGGTACTTTGAAGTTGGCTCTTTAAGGTAAGAGCTCTAAGATTGTTTTCACTTTCAAACATTCCTTTTAAAACTTCATACATATCATAGGTTGTCTTCATATTGGCAATACGAGGCAAGAGGTGATCTCTTACTGAGTAGATGATTATTTTTCTTGCTTTGAAATCTTCTTCCTTTCTTATCTTCTTCTCTATATTTGTAGCTGTGGCTGGTAGAACTTTATTTTTCACATCCAAGAGATCATGTTCTTCAAGAGTGACCATAATCTTTGATTTCCAGGGGCTAAAGTCACTTGCTCCATCAAGCCTATCTTCTACTAATGTTCTGTTCTTCATTTGATTGGTTTCTTCAAATTCTCGCCAACTGGATTTTGAAAACCTAATGATTAGGTTAAATTAGAAACCTTGGATTGTATTGGACTTATGACTGCCAACAATCAATTTGATAGTATCATAGAGATGCTTGCTGATTCAGGAAAATGTTTCTTCAGAAATTCAAAATTAATATTCTGCAGGAAATTTCGACACACTAGAAACCCTACGGCCAAAAATCAAAATTTCTCATAATTTCATTTTGAGAGCTTCTGGAGATGCCCTGGAAGAGGCCGTACTATTCTATTCCAAAAGTATCCCCAGCGTCCATGTTTTAAGGGGATTAAACACCCAAAAGAAGAGGGTTGTATGGATTTTCTGGAAACCCTAGGAGGGTCGTACAGTTCTGCAAAAGAGGAGGGATGACTGGTAAAAGATGAGACTTAGTAGATGCTTGTGCAATGGGTTCTTCAAGACCTATGCTCTGATACCATGTTAATTTTTCATAAGCTAGGTTAAGAATGAAGTTTATTTCATTTTATCATTTAACCATAACCATAAATGTTGTAGCAACCAAGATCACAAGAAGAAGCATCGTGCACAAGAAAACAAAATGTATCATGGGAAACCCTTCTCAAAAAGGGAAGAAAACCCAACCAAATCCTTTGCTATATTCTTCAAGAGAAATACCTTCACCACCAAGAAAGACCTTAGCACACAAGAGGGTTCTCAAACCCTAAAAATCTAGTGCCCAAGAGAGGTGCGCACCTTTTTCCATAGAAGTGTACTTGCTGAAATTTCCAAACTCACAAGAAAGATATGATTCCACAATGGGGAATCTTCCCTTACTTATATTAGACTTATCTTATCAACTGAAGTGTCTATTGGCTCAATAGGGCTGACCTCTCTAAGTCAAATATAATAATAATAATAATAATAATTATTATTATTATAATTAATATTATCCAGATTAATTATATCTTACCTTTATTATTAATCACATTAAGGTAGGGCCAACCTATACCCTTTACATAACAATTAGGGTTACAGGCAGGTCTGACTCTTGAACAATATATAGAAAAGTATCTAATACACCCAATAGTGCTCATCCACTAGGGGCACATCCATAGGGATGTCATATCTCTAGTTCACTGCATTGCACAGAGGAACCAGATATTCACACATTCACCTGTGCTCGCCCACAAGAACGCCCACTCTATAGATCTTCTTTCTCACTCTCATACATAAGAGAATCATCTAGAGTCTTCTCGTCAACTCTGCTGCTCAGAGAAGGATACTACATCATCTTCATTTCTGTTCACATGAGGATGCACCCAACACTTTGGGATTTCACACGTTCACCTTGTTCTCAGCCACAGGTATGTCTAACTCAATAGATCACCTTTCCCACTGGATAATCATTTGGATTTCTTCTCAACTCTCTGAATGGAGGAGGTCATCTCTGTGTTCCTAGCTCTGTCTTAGGCAGCAACCACATACCCTTCTTAGGAAAGACTCACATAGCTGCAATGATCCACACCTCACAAGTTTGTAAGCTGGAGAATGTCTCACATAACTGCAATCATCAATGGAATGCATGTAGATATTGTATAACTCCCAGAGTAATATGGGCCCATAGTGACAGGCGGCTTGAAATGAATGGTGACTCTTGGAAACAAACCATGACCATTGATATGAGGAGGACACGTGACATAGATCTGTGGACTCCGGGAGAAACTACTTTGGAGGAAAATGGGAGAGGGGAAGATGAAATTCACGAAGCCCAAACTCCCGAAGTAAATATTGACCATCTATTCTGGAGGACACATGGCACCTAATATATAACTTCGGGCAAAAGACACTCCGAGGATTTTTCTTGTTCGTTAATCCTCGTGCAACTTTGACATTCTGAAAGACCAAGAGTCATTGATCTGAACTGCTCCTGGGATCTCCATCGTTGAAAATTGAACCTGCCTGTTTGTTTGCTTTGAGTCTGCAATAGACCACTTTGAGTGTTGCACTTTGTGCCCATGGATGATTCCTGTGTAAACAAGGACTTGGATGGCTTGCTGTGGGATCAGGAAACCAAATGACCGACAATTCGAGACAAAACAATGACAAGTGCTCGTCCTTCTTCGAGAAAAACATAAAAGCTTCGGGCTAGGAATTGGTCAGGAAATACACCAAGGGAAACCA
>JASDQU010712315.1:5643-27440 GCA_032191745.1 Picea mariana | reverse complement strand
GGCAAGTGGCTTACCAGGGACCAAGTTCAGCAGAAGTTTCCTCATCTCATGGAGGAACTCAACACAATGGGGACCATTGCTTCCTAAGGGGGGAGGAATGATCCAGGTGAATATTGGTGGCCACCCACCTATTCCACTTGGACCCCCACCATTGCTTCTTTCAGTTTTTCAGTTTCCGCACAGTTTACTATTTTTAGCAGTTTTTCGAGTCCTAAACTTTCGGAGCCGTTTTGAGGCCTTAAACGATGTTTTTTGGGAAAATAGGGAGCAACATGGATCATGCAACATAGATCACGTTTCTCACCCAAAAGTTGTAGTCCTCGGATAGATCTTTCTAACGAGGTATGGAACGCGTCAAACGGAGATCGTATGCCAAAGTTACGTCCCCGGGAAGTTGATGTGCCAACTTACCCAAACGGGGCCCATAGTCTTGGCGTTTCATCTCCTAGGGTTAGGTCTTTGGATGATTAGGGTTTTCCATTGTTTCCCAATAATAATAGGCCTTCGAGCCTCATTGTAACACATTTCATAGGCCAGTAGCCGCCACATCTCTTCTCAGAGATAAGCTACCAACACCCTAGCTAGTTGATTTCCATTCTGTCTGCAAGCATATTTCAGTCATTTGTTATTAATGAAATGAAGTCTTATTTCCACTGCATCTCTGCGTTTATGTGTAGTTCTGTATTTCATTGTGTTCCTACATAAATCTGGATCAGACATTGAGCTAAAAATGGTTAAAAGCGCTTTTAAGTCATTATGAGCTAAAAATAGAACAGATGAGCTAAAATTAGAAGTCAACAGTGAATTAGGGTTTCAACAGTGAATTAGGGTTTAAGCAGTGAATTAGGGTTTTGGAAAGCTATAAGAGAAGAGTCAGCAACCTAATTCATTATTATGTATATTATGACTTGTCATTGAGGAGAGAAGCGCATCTCATGAGAGATAGTTCAGTGGATTCCAGGAGGAAGACACTGGTTGGCTTATTTCGGTGTTGAAAGACACACCCTAGTCACTGGGAAGATCACACAGGTCTTCCATCATTCTTTAGCAGCAGTAATGCAGGGTTCAACAACAAGGGCGCATTCATCTAGGGTGAGGGTGCAACTCCTGAGGAGGTTTAGGGGATCGACTTGTCCCATCTAGGGAGAATTCTGAGATTTCCCTCTGACCCATTTGAGAGGAAGTCAAGGTGCATCTTTTGCCTGGTTCCTCGCCATATTTCGACGGAGGAATCATCTGGGGCACATTTTCCAGACTTGGAAGTGCGACACTTTTAGCGGATACATTCAGGGTTCCCAAGCGAGCATCATACCATATTCAGGGAAACCCTTCCGACCCATTTCCCAGTAGACCAAGGCGGTCATTTTGAGACACATCTCAACCGATTTTGACAGTAGAATCACTAGGGCACATTTTGTTAGTGAGAGAGGGGCGCATTCCCCCAGGGGGATCCATCCGGGGTCCAAACCCACTAGCAAAAGGATCCGACAGTTACCAGTACTGAGAACTAGAGCATGGCGTATCATTTGGGACAGTTTCCAGGTCATTCCGAGAGGTATAGTTGCTAGGGAAAACTTTCCAGACTTCCAGCAGTTACCGTACGAGCTGCCATAGTTCCAGCGCATCCACTGATCTCGCAGTGCTCACCTATTCAGGGTATTATCATTTAGTTTGCTTATTGTTTTCTGGCTAATATCCTTTTGTCTTTTGATCTAGCCGAGTGTTGTCATTTTATTTAGCTGCATTCGACCTTTGTACTCCGCAGAGACATCATAATATAAACTTTGCAGTCCTTTTTCACATTTGTTATTTGTATGATCATTTATATGCTGTAAACAATTAATCCTACACACACATTAGCAACGTTTCCTAGACTAGCCAAGTCAGGAACATTACATTGGAGGTCTTATTGTCAACTTCCATATTCCCAATGTTTTATATGGTAACATATCCAAATTTGTTTATCGTATACAGTCTTTTTGAATCATATATTTTTCCTATGTATTGTTTGAAGGTGGATTAATGCTAGCATTTGTTCGAATGTTTGTCTTAGCATTTTCTGCTAGATGAATATATCCCAAAGTTTTTATTTGTACTAATCATATTGAAATGTTTAGATATCCAAGATTTATAGTGATCGATAATTCCAAAGTTTATAACGTCCTTGCTGCATGTTTTTGTATTGAAATGTATTGACACTTTTTTTTAGGTGCTTGAATAGCCCTGACAGCTTAAATGTTTACATGACGCGAGGTCCTCCAATAGGCTTGACAGCTTAAATGTTTGCATACCGCGAAGTCCTTAGACAACCTGGTAGCCTTAAATGTTTATCTAAATACGCTTCTTGGAGTACATTTTTCCTCGAAATTTTCCATACAATGTTGCAGTGATTTTGCATAATATTATTGTCCACTGCCAATTGAATAGGCATTGTATGTTTCATCCTTCTTCTAGATTTGCAATGCAATTTCATCCTCATTGAAGCTACATACATTGTTTACTAGTTTGGTGAGTGCTTCTTCTTCGTTGGTTCTTCAGTTGATGCCTGTTGTTGTTTGGTTCACAATTCGACCTGCGCTTCTGCCTTTCATCGTTTCAGAGTAAGTTTCCATGGCATAGTTTATTTTTCTATTCCTTGTTTGTTGTTCAGTGTTTGCAATTTGGAAGTAAGAATGTTTGTTTATTTCTACTGGCATGCTCGTCCTATGTTTCTGGTTCCTTCTGTGCTTCGGCTACAGTTTCGTAATCATTGGAGATACATATGTTGTTTACTGGTTCGGTGGTTGTTGCTTGTTTGTTGGTTCGTTGGTTCGTGGGTTATTGGTTGCGTTTGTTTGGCTTGGGTTTGCACTTTGGGGCCCTGGGGATGCAGTTGGGCATGTTCGTGCTTTCTCGCGTGTTTGGTGCTTGTTTTTTTCTTTTGTTTGATTCAGATTTGCAGGGTTGGGGTCTTGTGTCGGTAGTTGGAGCTGTTTTTTTTTTTGGATTATTATTGTTTTCTTTTGGGGCTTTACGGTGTTCAGCCCCTGCACCTAGGAGTCGACATGCAACTGTGTTATTTGCATTGTCTGGAGAGGTCGATATCTGTTCTGCTATGAGATTTTGTTGGTGCTTCGGTGTCGGCATGAAAGAAAATAGTTGCATCAAAAATAGATTGAGAAGTACATGTGAAATTGCAATATTCGTTGTTTTTTGGTTAAAATAAAGCATATGCATGTTGCATTTATAAACCATGTATGGTGAAATGTGCCCATATGATAATACATGTTCTTTGTTCTCTACATAGACTGGTGTGCCCATGATACAATTTGTCTTGTGCTTGACATATGATATGTACAACAAAGATTCTGCAAAATTATATTTCCATGTCTAGAAGCATATCTGGGTAGTTTGCCACGGAAAACCAAAATCTTGTATCGTGGGCACAACAGTCTGTGTAGAGGATAAAGAACATGTATTTCCATCGATGGAAGCATATATGGATACTTTTCCATGGAAAAGCTTAAATCGTTTAGCTATGGCCATGCAATTTCATAATATTTTGTGGCTTGTAATATATTTTGGGCAGGGAAAAAAAATTACACATTTACAACTATGGATGGAGAAGTGCAAAGGTTCATGTTTCTGCCTATGTTTTAGACTGTTCATTGAGTCTCTTTTACTGTATGTACATATTACTTGTTGTTCGGTGCATACCAACTTCCATTCATGTTCATTGTATTTTGTGTGTTACATTCAAAAAAACAAAATAGTTGGAGAAAATGACAGAGTTTTGACTGCATCGGTTGAAGAGGAGATAGAAAGGTGCATGCTTGTACTGTTATTTCATATTGCGTTGTTTTGTATTTCATTTATTGTCTGTATATGTGTTCACCTAGTTTATTGTATGTAGATGTTGCATACCTTCCTACATGATAACTTATCTTCATTACATGCCTTCCTACATACTAACCTACTTCATGTCCATTGTGTTTTCACTGCATTGCTACATTTAAACAAACAGAAAGGATAGAGAGGACGATGGACTCTTTAGCGGGAATGTAGATGAGGAATTACATAAGTGGATACTTGTACTCTTATTTCATATTCCGGTGTTCATTTTTTCATTTACCGTCTGTATATTTGTTGTGCTTGTTCTGTAGCTTTGCACTTATTAATTTTTTTTTTTTCCTTCTTTTCTTCCTTCAAATATAATATATTCTGCGTATTTTGTTTGTTGTTACATTGGAATAAATAGACATGTTTCTCTTTCTTTTACATGTCTGTCTTCATACTAACTTGCCTTCACGTCCATTGCATATTCAACGTTGCTACCTTGGAAAAAACAGGTTGGTTGGTCAGGAAGATGAATTGTTTTGTGCAATAGCGGAGGGTTCTGTGGTACAATGTTCTAAAAGGTATATCGATTGTGATGGTAAATTAAATATATGAACCGAGTGGGGGCATATAATATTAGACTAGAAAACTATGGCTTGGCAACAATGAGCCTTCCTGCCCTCCCTATTTCTACTTTTTCCATTTTCTATTATCCCTTTTGTTTTCTAATTGATCTGCTTAGTGGTCTTTCCGAAAATGCCTTGGTGCGTCGGTTGGCGGACTAACGGTTTCACATCTATGGTTGCACTTCTACCTTATTCAATACTTACCCACTTTGTCGATTGAAGGTGCCAAACTAGTAGGTTTAAGATTGCTCCCCTAACTTCCGGGGGTCCGCGATATACAGATTGGTCGTGGTGCCCCGCGATAGAATTTTACTCTTATTTAGTCCTTTTGATGGACAATATACAATGCATATTCTTGTTTAGTCCTACTGTTCATCTGCACATGCTTGCATCAGAAAAAGTTGGACTAGTGACATGGCCATGAGCAGTCAGTCATGCCATACATCAACAGACCGACAAGGCCAAAGGTAAAGATGCATACGCTCTGCTCTTAGTATGTTTACCCAAAAAATATCCTCGGTTATGTTTTCATCTATGGCATGGTGAATATGTTGATGTCATATGCAATACATGGTTTACAGTTTACAAGAAGTATCAACAAGTACAAGTGAGACGCCGAACAAAACTCATGTTCCGCACAGTAAGAGGTGTAGTTGCAAAACTATGGCTTCATAGTTCATAGAAGCCATGTGTGTACTTGTAGATTTATGCCAGTGAAAGAAGAATACAAAAAAAAAATGCACAGTACCATTCACTTTAGTTTTCCTGTTCAAAAATTGTCACCAGGTCTAGAATTGTATCACCCAAAGTACTATCAATAGAGGGCTCGAACAACCTCTGAACTAGAGAAGTGTTCGTTGGGCACATAATGCTCGTTTATAACACCTATTTGAACAAGGAAAAAAAAACTAGATCCATTATGCGTGTTGACATGAAAGACAAGGAGGCCATGATGACAGTGACACTGACTATTCTTACACAACTTGTCCAGAAACATGTAGAAAAGATATTGCTGGGTAATGGGATATCCATTACAAATTTTAATATATTGCCGAAAACAGTATATGACAGTGGTGATTGTGATCGGATTATTTCGCTCAACGAAACAAGTATTGTGGTAAAAATTCTCGTTGTTTGTTTAGAATATCATTTTGTCCCGGACACGATTATCAACTAGCTTGCACAGAGCAGTGATATTTACTCAATTGGAACCATTGGCGCAACTGTCACATTGGTGAGAAAACTTGGCTTGCAACACATTCTCCATATAAAGGATGGAGAGTCGGACAATGACAAGGCAATGGTACCACTTTCCATATCCAATTTTGTCCTTTACTTTCACATGTGCATGTATGTTGGGTAAGTTACACAAATATTGCACTGTTCGATGTTGCAGCTGCAATTGTTCGATACCTATTCAAATTTGTTTTCGTTAATGGAGCAGCAATTGCCTAAAGGGAAGATTCCACTTCTGCTCTTCAAAAATATAACAAAGAAACAGTATGTTAGAGAAAGGATATTTCAGACAACCCAGGTAACGTTTGTAATAGATTTGCGAGCAGATATAGTACAGGATCTGAAAAAACTAGCTAGCTCTACAACTATTATGCGTATACAGCCACAAAAATCATCCTNGGGGGTGCAGTTGTGTATTATATTGTTCAATGTATTAATTCCTATGCTCGTGTTCCCAGGTTGAAGGTGTTTTAGTTGCAACAAATGCGTACTCGACCGCCTTTGAACTTGTCTGTGCAAAATACAACTCTCCTGCTTCTGCGTCCGCTTTGATAAGTGATGATACGATTGATTGTCTGCGATGCGGTGAAAAATGTCCATATATATATATATATGGACATTGCCTCAATGCTTCCATCCGAACCGTGGGCAACACAACCATGCATTGTACGGTTAGACAACCTCTGTTACAAAATGTGCTTCCTAAGTTGATAGAATTGTTGTATGAAACATATCTACAGAAAAAGGCAAGCAATGTCTACATGCTGCATGACTTTCGGATACACAACAAATTTACCTTAAATGAAGACAATGCAATTTTGCATATCGACTGAAGAAGGTAAAAAAAAAAAAAAAAACTTTGGCACAAAACGAAAATATCTCATGTGTCTCTGTAATATTTCTTCAACATCCAGATGAATGTTTGTCGGACTCGGCTACTTGGGATTGCATGCGCATAAGATTGTTCGGTCCAAAAATGGGAAGCATGACAACAAACCCCATATATCCCATGGCCCCAATTATTTTGTACTGGGAACATATACCAGATGTAAGAGAAAACGAATGCCGCGATGTCTTTTCTTTGTATATCAAATTGTTTGATGCAAAGGTCGATGCATACTGCTTTATGGAACCTTGTGGGAACTTGCTTGCGGCCTGTTTGGAGTTTAGTTGGTTCTTGGTTGTATGCTTTGTTTGTCAATTTGTATATCACGGAACTTCGAGTGTTGTTTGGAGGATACAAATCAATAGAATTCCAATTTTTTAGCAAGCTAGCCCGCAAATCCGCCTGATAATTTCTATGGCGTTGTGACGCAAATGTAGTGTGTGGCTTGTTTTAGCATTTTTCCTTGATCGATGAACTTGGTAAAATTAATCTCCTTGAATAATTTGAAATCAACGAATATATACTGTGTGAAGTCCAATGGTGCTATCATATCAACAAGAGGCCCTTAAAATTCAAATTCATTGTTGTTATGCTTGCGGTGATAGAATTTTAAAAAACTTTGTTTTGTTTTCTTCATTTTTTTAAAAATAAGCGATTTAACATCCTTTGATAATTTTATGTAGTTAAATTGTACAATATCAATATTTAATATTAATAATTTAGTATTTGAAAATAATGTTTTTAGATAATGTTGGATAGGATGACCATCCGTAAACAATCACAATCTTGAGCCCGCCAGCCCTGGAGTCTGTCTGTCAATTTGTATGTCGCGGAACTCCGAGTGCTGTTTGGAGGACACAAGATAATAGAAGTGCAATGTTGAGTCAGACAACCCGCAAGTCTGCTTGTCAATTTGTATATCACAGAACTCTAGGTGCTATTTATAGGGCACGGAACAATAGAGGCTCAATTTTGATCTCGCTAGCCCGAGAACCCGCGATCCAAAAAGTGGCTAAGTATGGAATGAAGGATTCGTACATGCTCTATAAAATCTCATGTCCATACTTTATAAAAATAAATATTTAGTATGTATTGCTCGTTTCTCATAAAATTTCTAGGTGTGGAAGTTGGCGGATGCATGTGTTCAGATTTCCACTTACTTTTATATCACCAACCCGACCGACAGCTTCCCCGTTTCAAATTGTACAAACTATTTTGTCTAATTAAACTGTACAATATCAATATTTAATATTAATAATTTAGTATTGAAAATAATGTTTTTAGATAATGTTAGATAGTTGATAGGGATTACCATCCGTAATCAATGGCGATCTTGAGCCTGCCAGCCCTGGAGTCTGTCTGTCAATTTGTATATCGCAGAACTCCGAGTGTTGTTTGGAGGACACAGAACAATAGCAGTGCAATGTTGAGCCAGCCAGCCTGCAGATCCGCTTGTCAATCTGTATATCATGGAAATCTGGGTGCTATTTGTAGGGAACAAAACAATCGAGGCCCAATTTTGAGCTTTCCAGCCCAAGAACCCGCGATCCCAAAAGTGGCTAAGTATGGAATGCGGGATCCGTACATGCTCTATAAAATCTCATGTCCATACTTTATAGTACATATTTAGTATGTATTACTCATTTTTCGAAAAATTTCTAGGCACGGAAGTTGGCGGATTGAAGCCTTTAGATTTCATTTACTTTTATATCACCAGTCCGACCGACCGCTTCCCCATTTCATATTGTACAAACTTTCTGGCTTGCGGTTTTTTCGAATAGGCGAGTTACCGGATAAGCGGGTTCAATATTGATAATTTATGTAATTAAATTGTACAATATCAATATTTAATATTAATAATTTAGTATTTGAAAATCATGTTTTTCGATAATGTTAGATAGTTGATAGGGATGACCATCCGTAAACAATGGCAATCTTGAGCCTGTCAGTCCTGGAGTTCGTCTGCCAATTTGTTTATCGTAGAAGTCCGACTGCTGGTTGGAGGACATGGAACAATAGAAGTGCAATGTTGAGCTAATCAGCCCGCAAGTCTGCTTGTCAATTTGTATATTGCGGAATTTTGGGTGCTGTTTGTAGGGCATGGAATGATAGAGGCCCAATTTTGAGCTCACCGGCCTGAGAACCCGCGATCCAAAACGTAGCTAAGTATGGAATGAAGGATCTATACATGCTCTATAATACCTCATGTCGATAGTTTATAAAAGTACATATTTAGTATGTATTACTTGTTTCCTTCGAGTGTTGTTTGGAAGACACGAAACAATAGAAGTGCAATGTTGAGCCAGCCAATCCGCAAGTTTGGCTGTCAATTTGTATATCGCGGAATTCCAGGTGCTATTTGTAGGATAATGAGCAATAGAGGCCCAATTTTGAGCCCGCCAGACCGAGAACCCGTGATCCAAAAAGTGGCCAAGTATGGAATGCGGGATCGGTACATACTCTAATAAAATCTCATGTCCATACTTTATAAGATTACATACTTAGTATGTATTACTCGTTTTCCAGATAATTTCTAGGTGTAGAAGTTGGCGGATTCACATCTTCAAATTTCACTTACTTTTATATCACCAACCTGACCAACCGCTACCTCGTTTCATATTGTAATAAATGAATATAAACTGTCCAAGTCCAATTGTGCTATTATATCAACACGAGGCCCTTAAAATTCAAATAGCCCGCAAGTCCGTTTGTTAATTTGTATATCGCGGAACTCTAGGTGCTATTTGTAGGGCACAGAACAAAGAGGCCCAATTTTGAGCCCGCCAGCCCAAGAACCCGCGATCCAAAAAATGGCTAAGTATGGAATGAGGGATCTGTACATGCTCTATAAAATCTCATGCCCATACTTTATAAAAGTACATATTTAGTATGTATTACTCGTTTCTCGGAAAATTTCTAGGTGCAAAACTTGATGGATACACGTGTTCAAATTTCCACCCACTTTTATATCACCAGCCTGACCAACCTCTTCCCTATTTCATATTATGCAAAATTTTTGGAATGCAAGTTTCTGAATACACGGGTTTTTCTTTTAAATACGATATTTAACATCCTTTAATAATTTTATGTAATTAAATTGTACAATATCAATATTTAATATTAATACTTTAGTATTGAAAATAATGTTTTTAGGTAGTGTTAGATAGTTGATAGGGATCACCATCCGCAAACAATCACAATCTTGAGCCCGCCAGTCCTAGAGTTCGTTTGTCAATTTGTATATCCCAGAACTCCGAGTGTTGTTTGAAGGACAGGGAACAATAGAAATGCAATGTTGAGCCAACCAGCCCGCAATTCTGCCTGTCAATTTGTATATCGCGAAACTCTTTGGTGCTATTTGTAGGACACAAAACAATAGAGGCCCAATTTTGAGCCCGCCAGCCCGAGAACCCACGATCCAAAAAGTGGCTAAGTATGAAATGCGAGATCCGTACATGCTCTATAAAATCTCATGTCCGTACTTTCTAGAAGTACATATTATGTATTACTCGTTTTTTCGGAAAATTTCTTGGTACGGAAGTTGGTGGATTCACGTCTTCAAATTTCACTTACTTTTATATTACCAGCCTGACCAACCGCTTCCCCGTTTCATATTGTACAAACCTTTTTGTCTAATTAAATTGTACAATATCAATATTTAATATTAATAATTTAGTATTGAAAATAATGTTTTTAGATAATGTTAAATAGTTGATAGGGATTACCATCTGTAAACAATCACAATCTTGAGGCCGCCAACCCTGGAGTCTGTCTGTCAATTTGTATATTGTGAAACTCTGAGTGTTGTTTGTATGACACGAAACAATAGGAGTGCAATGTTGACCCAGCTAGCCCGTAGGTCCGCTTGTCAATTCGTATATCGCGGAATTTTGGGTGCTATTTGTAGGCCACGGAACAATAGAGGCCCAATTTTGAACCCGCCAGCCCGATAACCCGTGATCCAAAAAGTGGCTAAGTATGGAAAGCAGGATCCATGCATGCTCTATAAAATCTCATATTCATACTTTATAGTGCATATTTAGTGTGTATTACTCATTTTTCGAAAAAACTCTAGGTGCGGAAGTTGGCGGATTCACGTCTTCAGATTTCACTTACTTTTATATCACCAGCCCGACTGACGGCTTCCCCATTTCATATTGTACAAAGTTTTTGGCTCATATTTTTCTGAATAGACGAGTTACTGGATAGGTGGGTTCAATATTGCGGTTCCATTTTTCCACCGCTCGCAAACAACACCTTGACTTCCGCAACCCACAAATTAGAAAACAAATTGAAATAAAACAATATATACTATGCGAAGTCTAATGGAACAATCATATGAATGCGAGGACATTAAAAATCAAATTCGTCGTTGTTATACTTGCGGTGAAGCTAACAGTACAAAAAATTTACTTAAACATCCAAAAAATGATTGTCTTGTAACTTTTCGATGCTTCTCTTATACAAACAGATCCTGGAAACTATAAACATTGCTTGCTGTATCTATTCCTTGATTGAAGAACCTATTAACATGTTTAATGCACTCCATAGTTACTATTAAGACCAATTCCCGCTTCCGAAAATTGCCATCCGCTTTCTCTTTTCCCTCTGCTTTCCCTTTTTTTACTTACTCATTTTTCGAAAAATGTCTAGGTGCGAGATTTGGTGGATTCACGTCTTCAAATTTCCATTGTTACTTTTATATCACCAGCTCGACCGACCGCTTCCCCGTTTCATATTGAACAAACTTTTTGAATCGCGAGTTCTTGCATAGGTGGGTTTAACATTGCGTTTCCATTGTTCCATCGCCTGCAACTAGCACCCAGACTTCCGTGATTTACAAATTAGCAAACAAATTCCCATTCATCTCGTATGTTTTCGCTTTCTGTTTACTTGGTCCTTTTTTTGAATGTCTCATGCTTTTATATACAAAAACCAAAGTTCAGCAATATGCAAATTTCCCTCTCGACATTGCGCTTCCGTTGTTCCCCTACGCACAAACAACACCCAAAATTCTGGGACATACAAATTGGCGGCCGATATCTATCACTGAGATGCAATATGACCATCGGCCCCTCACGTCTCCTAGGTATATCTTCTCCTCCTTCTTTTTTTGTAACCTGCCCGATCGCTTTCCATACTTGGGCATTTCTTGGAATCTGTTTCACGGGTTAGCGGGTGCACAAAATGTACAATGCTTCATCGTATTTCACCATCACCACTACCTTTGTACTTATTTCTAGATATGCAATAATTAAGCTTTAATGTTATTAGTTCATCCTGTAGGAACCGTTAAGATTGTCATTAATGTCTGGAAGGCTGGAGAAGATTTGTCATTACTACGAATTAAACCAAGATTTGTGGAGAAGAGTGTTATCCTTTCCAAGTATTCATTTCAAACACAATGCAATCTGTTTTCGTGTGCCGAAGGGTTGGCACCTTTAAGAAATCTCTAATTCGTAATCTCTCTTCGTCGTCACTGCGACCTTCACACTTTTTTCTAAATATTGAATTAGTGAGCTTTAATGGTAACAACTCATTCCGCATGAACCCTAGAGATTGTCATTGATCAACGAAAGGCTCGAGGAGATATTCCATTGATACACATTAAACCATAATTTGCGGAGGGTTATATTATCCCTCCCCAACTTTCATTTCGAACATCGTCTAGAGTAAACAAAAATTCTTGTTAACTTGTGGCAGCAATTCTGTCCAGATACAGTAAACACATTCGGGCATAATGACCACAGGTTCCACTATTCCAGGGCATATTATTACTACTCATCTCCCTCCGCCCAAGAGATAAAAAGGAGATGGTCCCTTGGTACACTGAGAGATATATTTCAAGCCAAAGAATTCCAAGGCAACCCTGCCTGCTCAGAGAACCTGCCTAGTTGCATTGATGGCTGGCACAGAGGTTGATGTCATGGATTCTGAGCTGGAAGAAGATGATCTGATTTGCAATGATACGACAATGGATGATGGCAATGCAGAGACTGTTCCCACTCCTGTGCCCAAATTGAAATCAACCATAATGGGTGGAACTTCCTAGCTCAGTGACAACGGTCCTGACAACACCAAAAGGAGTTTCAGAAAATAAACTGACGCTGAAAGAAATAGCCGCTTTGCAGCTGGAAAGTAGGAATTCCAAAGGTCCAAATTAGTCTGTTCTGGGTGGAATATTTTCACTATAAAGAAATGATATGTTGATGCTCCCAAAGATATATTTCAAGCCAAAAAACTATTGACTTGCCAGACTACTGTCTTGTTCTCTAGATATACAATTAACATCTGCGGGAATCAGGACCAGAATTCTCACTGGTGCAAGGCATATTTCTACTAGTCATCTCCTTCCACCCAGAATGGACTAATTTGGGCCTCTGGAATTGCACGTGCAACCTGTGTCCCTGAAGTTTTTTCTACTGTGCAGAGGCGGTTTCTATTTGTGTCCTAACTTTCAGTTAAGGGCTATTCCATTTTCCCTGCAACGTTTTTTGTCTTCTTCTTCATGAGAAGCTTCTGAAAACTATCAATTTTACCATAGGATGATTCATCGAGGAGAAAACTGGAAGGATCCTGCATACTGCAGATCCCGTGCCTATGTTTGTGGCATATACGTTTAATGTTTTGACCCGAAGAACTGGGTCCAATTTCTAAGGATAGATGTACAATACTTGTTGTTTTTCTTTTTTTTTAAATGGATTTGCTATTAAAAAAAAATTCCTTGGAGTCTTCGTTGTTGCTTCTTTTCTGGATTTAACGCCTGTTCTCATTGGCATGGTTTGGTGGTTTGGTAGTTCTTCGATATTGTGTTTACTTAGGTTATTTGTTCTAATATGGAACATCTAACAATTATATGACAATTTACTGCGTCAATCCACCAGGATTTTATGCAAACAAAAAATGGATTGCACACAATTTCAAACCAACATTCAATTCTATCCATAATGCAGATAGAACATAGCAATACCAAAGTACAATGTTGCAGCAAAATCTTCATTCTTGTTTCTAGACATGTAGTTATTAAGTTTTAATGCTAACAACCCATAATGCAAGAAGTTTAATACTTAAGTTAATATGTTACAGTCATGGAAGAATGTATCAAGAACACACTTACACCCACACATTCCAATAAAATCTAATCTTCAACAAAGAATTTGATGACAATTAGTAAAAAATGAAGTTTAATACTTAAGTTAATATGTTATAGTCATGGAAGAATGTATCAAGAACATACTTACACCCACAAGTTGCAATAAAATCTAATCTTCAACAAAGCATTTGCTGACAATTAGTAGAAAATGATGGTTTTGCAACAACGGGGCTTGTTTGAAACCAATTCGCACTTATGAAAACTACCCTTCGCCTTTCTATTTTCCCACTCTTTTATCCCCTGTAGTTTCTCTTCTTGGTTACTTAATCGTTTTTTTTTTTTGAAAATGCCTTGCTGGGCGGCTTGGCGGATTCACACGTTTCAACCGAGCACTTCCCCTTTCTCTAAATTGGCCCTCTATTGTTCCGTGTCCTACAAGTAGCACCCAGAGTTTCACAATATACAAATTGACAGGTGGACTTGCGTTCTGGCTGGCTCAACATTGCACTTCTATTTTTCCGTGACCTCCAAACAACAGTCGGAGCTCCGCGATATACAAATTGACACACTATCTCTAGAGTTGGAGGGCTCAAGATTGCCATTATTGACAGATGGAAAAGTGCTAAAATGAGCCACACTACATTTGCGTCACATAAGCTATATTAAAGGGAAAAGCATTTCCTCTATAGTTTCGTGTCCTACAAACAACACCCAGAGTCCTGCACTATACAAATTGATAGCCAGACTTGCGGGCTGGCTGGCTAAAAAAATGACTCGGAGTTCCACGATATACAAATTGACAGACGAAGCATACAACCAAGAACCAAGTAAACTCGCGGATCGTATTCCTAGTTGTTGTTTTTTGTGCCCGCCACCTTCGCACTTCTTTCTAAGTATATATGTTGGCAGGAAAATGGGATATATGTTACAGATGTGAATATATTGGCCCTTCTTTTCCTTCTTCTCTACTTAGCCAAATATCTATTTCTCTTTTCCCTGAACTTTTTCTTTCTCATCACTTATTCGTTTTTTCAAAAATGTTTGGCTGCGCACGTGGGTGGACTTACGGGTTCACGCTTGCACTCGTGCTCTTATATCGCGACACCGACCGACCGCTTCCCCATTCCATAACCAGACACTTCTCCGACCGCGGATCCCTACTAGGCAGGCTCTAGATTTTACTTCTATTGTTCCATGACCTGCGAAAAGTACTGTCACTTCCGCGATATACAAATTTACAACCGAACTCAGATCATACCCTCTTCCATATTACGGTCTACCTATCATGCCCTCTTCCGTGGTATACATTTTGCACTGAAAACTTTTGAGAAATACAATTTAACCATTGGGTGCTCACATCTTCTGTGGAACTATTTTCACCCCATTTTGAAGCCCATCCGTTCGCTTTCCACACTTCACCATTTCTTCGAATTTTTTTCCCAGATTGTCTATTTGGAGGGTTCAAGAAATATTCAGTTCTTAATCACTATTTCCTGTGCCCGTGCCCTTTTGCAATTAGTAATTATCAATTGTATATAAGATCTTATTTCTAGGAATACAATTAGCAAGCATTAATTTCAAACATCATGGAATGTCATTTTCCCATCGTTGGGTTGGTTCGTTCACAAAAACTTCAATCCTCGCTTTCGAGAACGAGTCTGCCAGACTGTTTCCCTATTGCATACTTAGCCACTTTCCTGAGATTCCACAAATATACAGACCGGTCGTTGAATTGTCCCATCATGCTCTCTTCCATTTTACATGTTTTGTAGTAAAAAATTCCGATACATAAAATTTGACCGTGGAACACTCGCCTCTCTTGAGTATCCCCGTAACCTTTTTTTGAATCTTGTCCGACCACTTTTCAGACCTTGTCATTCGTTCCTTGCTCTGCCCCATCTCTGTGACCCTCCCACCCGCCTCCATGAGTTAGAATTTATGATTTCCGATGATATGATATATGCTCTAAACCATGTCATTTTTGTGCTTGATTTGTCACTGTTCTGGTTTATGATGAAGCACAAAGGCAGGTATTGTGGAACATTGCTGGATTGGCTTCACTGGTTGTTTGACTACACCCAACATCCAACCAACATGTAAGTAGTTTGCTTTACACTATTGATTGCTTTATTTCAGAACATATATGCCATATATGCTAAGGTTCTCATGCACTCTACGGTGAGCACATGTCCCCGAGTTTGAGCCAGATGTTATCCCCCACTTTCAGGGATAACTAAGAGATCATGTCTTGAGGCCCACAAGTCCTAGACATGGAGTATCGAGAGTAAGATTTACTTTAGCATGGCCCTGGAGGGCCCACCTTTTATTTTTCCAGCATCTTCATCTTTCTAGTAGCAGCAACATCCATCACCATCATCTGGGTCCTGTGTCAGAGATGGTTCTTGATCCATGAGGTAATTGGTCCAGGTATTATGGTATGTGTCACTTTGATCATCAAACCTTTTGAATATGTGCATCTGATTCCTTTTATTTCTAACAACTGCTCTGATCTTACACTTTCCCACTTGACCATGTTTGGGGGGATTGACAGGATGCCCTAGCAAGCCTGTGTTTGTAGGTTTTGGTTTTCCATTGGGGGGAATTTATGAGAAGCCATCGTCCGCTCCCATCATAGTACCACTTTTCCATCTTGTTTCCTGCTTATCTATCCCATTCCACTTGTCCAGACATTGGGTTGACCTATTTTCAGGATTGCACCTTATCTCGTGGGAAGAAGGGGTTAAAGGCCCAGAAGGCAAAAGAAAGCTGGTAAAAGATAAAAGCCTAAAATAAAACCTCGAGATGCTTCGCCCGAGGATCCCCGAGAAAGCAATAAAAAGATTCTCAACAAGAAAAAACAGGAACCCGAAAATAAATAATAAAACAAGGCCTAACCAGAGGATAGGGGGTCTCATCACGAGCTAGCCTATTAGGTCCATGGATATCTAACAGTATGACATTTCCATTAGCTGGTCACCACGCCAGGGCAGTGACTCTTGGTTGCATGGCCAAGGGAAAGGGGGTCTCATGAGGAGCCAACCTTCTCATTTCTGTGAAAATACTTGTGGGTAACACTGTCACCACTGGTCACCATGCCATGACAGTGTCCCTTGATTAGCTCTTGAACAAAAAAGGCAATAAAATATAAAATAATAAAATAATGTAGAATAAAAGGCAAGAGTGGACTTGGAAAAAATGCATCCATGACAGGTACAACTCGCCTTGTACAAAGGCACCCAGAGATGACATTTTTGCATCCTTGGCCCTCACTGCACCCACATGTTTGGACATCCCTTGACCACATCACCCACCTACATGGCTTGGATGAGGTTTCTTCTGGGCACTTTCCTTCTTCTGTGGACACTAGCCCAATAGGACTTTTTGTCCTTCTCTCCAGACTTGTATTGTAGGCTTGTGTAACGTCCTTGAGCTGCTGATTGATGTAGTAGGGATTTTATGCATATGTTTAATAATATTGATGATGAAATGTGATTGACATCGCTATGATCCATGTGATTGATGAGCCCATGGAGTGCGTAGCTTTTGATGTGCAGGACCATGCCCGATGGACAGGTACCATTTTGGATCGGTACACATGGGGAGATGATTAGTTCAGACCTCCATGGGGCTGAAGGGCCCATCAGGTGGATGTTGAGACCCCATCAGGGGGCAGAGACTGGATGGAGATGGACCAGGGGCTTTGCACCAGAGAAGAGGAGGATGTTCCACCAGAGGCACCCCGACAGAGCTTGACCTAGGGGGGATGGCCCTTTTTCAGTGGTACATTGGCCTTGGAAGGCCTAGGACATCACCATCTTGACCATGACATCATCTAGAATCATGGATGTCTTGGGAGGAAGACTAGGTAGCAGTGGCACATGTGGCAGGTTGGAGAAACCCAAGGAGGGCTAACGTTTTGCTCCAGGATGCTTCATTTGCTCTAGAAGGGGATAACGTCCCCCTTAGAGGGTATTTTTATCTCTTTTAAGCTCAATTAGGGTTTTAATTTGAGAATTTAATGTAAAACAATATGATTTTGGTATTTTGGCCTTGTCGGCTTTTACATGACCTAAAAAGTAAAATTAGGTCATGGAATAGTATAAATGAGGGATTTTCACCTTCATTTTATCATCACTCATTCACTCCATAAGGAGGTCTCAAATTTGTGCCCTATCTTGGGTATTTGGCTGATTTAGTGAGGCACACTTGTTGAAGGAAGAAATTTTTAGCATTTTATGGTGTTTCTCTTGAAGGAAGGTGTTACAACTAGGGTTTGCATGGTTATTTCTTGGTGAATTGTAAGTATTTTTCTACAAAACTTCTTGAATGAATGGTTGTAGTTTAATTTCTTAGATGTATTTATGATTTTGCTGAATCAAAACCCTAGGTGACAAGCACACAAGTAGGTCCTTGTCTCATGTCCCCTGATAGAGAAAATTTTAGCCATTGTTGAGGAAAGAAAGAGCCTAGCCGTAGCTACACTCCTATTTCCTCTTCCCCTTTGCTAGCTGTACTCTTTTGAACTCAAGAAGGAGGAGACATCCCAGGCCTAGGTTATCTACACTTAGGGCCATTTTCTTCTAGGGTTTGATGATAGAGCCTTGTTGTAGTAACACTCTCCCTCATTAGACTCTCTTGTCTTGATTTTATCCTTTATGCTAGTCTTTTTTGCCATCTAATGAAGGAGGAGAGAGCACGAGGCCTTGCCATAGCAACACTGGAGTGAGCCTCTCTCCCCTAGGGTTTTTATTATGAGGCCCTGCCATAGCAACACTTCAAAACTCTTCCCTCTAGTCCTTAGCCATCCTCCTTCAACCCTTGCGTCCTCCATTAAATTGACTCCATTTTACCCTAAAGGCATTGATCTAAAGTCCACCAGCATTGAAGTGAATTTGATCATAACACTCTCGAAACCTTGAATTAAAACCCTAATTTCACTAACCCTAGCCTAGGCTAACCTACTAACCCTAAGTGTTGACGTCATCCTTGGCTATTATATCATTGATGTAACAATGTTTTGTCTTTTGAGCAATTAAATGGTGATCTAAGGCATTTCTTAGATGATGTGTTGATTGGTTACATTGAATTCCATATTGTCCTAATATTTATTGGTGAAGTGACATTACTTTCATAGCTATATTGATAAACATTGACTTCGTCAACATTTATTGCCATAATTGCTTATGTATATTAATCAGATTATCTTATGAAGTACTAACCAATTGAAATAGCTTGCATATATCAGTTTGTTTCTTTGTTCCAGGCAGGTACACTTCATTGGGGGTTTTACTTCATTATTGGCCATTTAGCCGGGAATATCTTATTGGCGGTGACTTGTGAAGGGAAAAATCTTATCTTTGTCTTATTAGCCTCTTGCCTCTTCAAAACCCCAGGTCACTAGGGACGTCTCCCCTGGGCCTAACCTCCCTAAAGAGAAAGAACCATCCCATTGTGGTGACATTGGGTGGGATTGGTTCCAGTTACACTAGTTTGGCCTTCAAAACTCAAGGCTTCTATCCTTGCTACAAACTGCATTATAACAGCGTGTATTCAGGCTTTATATCTCCGGATCTAACTGAAATGGTTGTATCTTGGGAAAACATAAATCTTTTTGAGTGAAACGAAAAGTGTTTCTGAATAAAAAGAGCGCTCCAGACGCAATGGAACAATCCTCTCAGCCCATAAATGTACGAAAATGGAAAAAAACAAAGATGAGACAACTCGGCTTCACGATCTCGATCTACAATAGGAGTGAGTCTTCAAACAGGCTCTGATACCATGTTCAACAACACAGGTGTCCCAACAGAGGACGAACATCTTCAGTAACCACTCACACAACCAGATCAAATATCAACACACCGATGTTTTGACGTGGTAAAAACACTACGGGGAAACATCCACGGCCCCAACCAACGCGGCCACTTGAAGCAGTTTATTTATGAAAAATAAAAAGATTACAGAGAGATTTTACAAAAGAGTTTCTCACAATTGATCATCGACAAATGACCCTCCATGCTATTTAAATAAAGATCATGGACCAATTGTGTGTTAAACCACAAATCAATGACCGTTAATATCGAGAAGAATATGAACCGTCAAATCACTCTATGTCGGGAACATATCGTGATCGTCGGATTTCCTAACTTCAAATGCATACTAATCCATACTAAAGAAACACACTAAAAAACACACTTTTACCTTACGACACATTAGACCAAGTAGATCTTAACTAACTCCTAAGTGTCTAAATATCCTAACAATTACTTTTGATTAGACTCTTGGTGATTATTGGTTACTCTTGGTTGCTCTGGAGATTGTTCTTGGAGTTACTCATTGTAACTGTAGAGTTGTAATGGTAATATGAGAGAGAGAATGTAGATCTGGATCTGAGTCTAGTTTTCTGAAAGAGTCTGCATGAATATGTGTGAAGGCTATGGCACATTGTACCTCTATATGTTTCGATACGGATGATTAATAAATGAAATGAGATGGATTTTGGTTCTTCCTGTCATAGGTTATGTTATAAATGAATTTTTGTTATATCTGTTAGATGGTAGTGCACATATATGAATGATGATATGAATGAGTAGAATATAATGCATAGTCTTGCGCCTTGCGTTTCTTATTTACTTTACTCCTTCATGTAATGTGCAACACTTCGGTCTCTGTAATTCTCAACAACGTCTCATATGAGACCTTATTCAATCCTTGAATATTGAATATGGTAAAATTGATGGGGTACTTGTTGGTAAATCTTTTCAAACCCTGGGTCTAAAACCCCAATCCAACAATTGGTTCTGTTGTCAGAACTTGAAGATCTTGCAGTACATGGTGAAGTAAGGATTTGACTTGGAAATCTTCCAGGAATGAGATAGAAGAATGGATCTCCAAGAAGGAGGATGATTTCACACGACAAGAGATAGAAGAATGGATCTCCAAGAAGGAGGATGATTTCATACAAAAGGAGACCAAATATTTGCAGATTAACCTCAAAAGATGGAAACAAAGGTACATATACTCAGATATAAATAAATTTTTCTTTGTTGAATTTCCTTCTTTATTACATGAAGGGGTGAAGAGGTAGACATAAATCAAGTCTATGTGGTGATCCCAAGAACCATTGGTCTAAGACCAAGAAACAATAAATCAGTTGAAATATGTGGAAAACAAGTGGGCCAGAGCCATCAATTTCTGGTTTGATCTCATGAAAGAAGGATATATTTTTGAGTTTACAATTGAATGCACTAAGTCTTTTAGAATCGCATAAGGAAAGTTTGTAGCCAACCCTCGAAGGAGATTATCAGAAGAGATCCCATTTTGGATCAAGATTTTATTCATGGAGAAGGGGTTGATGCACATGGAACCTGATAGGATGGTAGTCTAAAGCCCCCACGTGGAGGGGGGGATGAAAGGAACGGGAAAGAAGATTAAATGAGGTGAAGAAAGAATGGATCCAAAAGAACAGAGAAGAAGAAGAGCCGAGAGATATGCACGAAGAACCGAGCTAAGGTAGCAAGTTAAGCAAGAAAGTAAAGAAGAGAGAGAGTAAGGGGTGATGAACAAGTAGTGAGATATAAGGTGAAGAGAAGATAAATCGTGCTAGAAGGGCGCGCGGGAGAAAGATTTGAGCTAGAGAGAAGTGCAAAAGAAGAAAGACCATCGAAGAGAGACAACATCGAGGAGGTATCAAGAGAGGATACCAGAGGAAATAGCAGTAGAGGTGTAGAGATAGAGGTAAGACCCCCTTGGCTTATGAGATATGTAGTTGAATCAACAGAGGATGAGGCGAAGAATAGTAGCACTAGAGGGGTGAAAGATAAGAATGTGTTGTCCATCCCTAGACCTCGTTGTTGGATTTATTGCTTGATTGGAAACGTGATTATGAATATTTTTTGAGATCAAACAACGGTTAAGGATTGTGGTTGTAATGGGATTCAAAATAAAATGCATCCCTTTTCCATTCATCATACCCTTCATTGATGTGAGCTAGTGAACATAATCCTCGAGAAAGAAGGTCAAATACCCTCCCTTAATACTTAACAATCCTTCTTCCATTCAAGCTACAATGTTAGCAATCCTATTGACTTGTTGATTCAACAATTTCAATATAAGAAAATAAGAGATTGATTAATATCGCTCT
>JASDQU010712314.1:0-11735 GCA_032191745.1 Picea mariana | reverse complement strand
ATCAGATTCGCATGCGGGAAGGAGATGAATGGAAAACAGAATTCAAGACAAATGAAGGTTTGTACGAATGGCTGGTCATGCCGTTTGGCTTGACAAACACACCAAGCACATTCATGAGACTGATGAATGAAGTCCTGAGGGAATTCATCGAAAAATTTGTAGTCGTATATCTGGATGATATACAGATATTCAGTAAGACCAAGGCTAAACGTTTGAAACATTTGACCATTGTGATGAGAAAACTACAACAGGAGAAACTGTTGATTAACATGAAGAAGTGCTCATTTATGAAGACAAAACTTATTTATTTGGGTTTTTTTATTTCGGAAAATGAGTTGAAGATGGATCCAGAGAAGGTGGAAGTCATTAAAAATTGGCCATCACCGAGAAATATTTTCGAGGTGAGAAGTTTCCATGGTTTGGCTAGTTTCTACCGAAAATTCATCAGGAATTTCAGTGGAATTAGCGCAGCAACGATGGACACAGTGAAGAAGCGAAATAAGGCTTTTCATTGGATAGCTGAGGCTGAGAAGAGCTTCAATCTGTTGAAGCGAAATATCACAGAGCAACCAGTGTTGGTGTTGCCAGACTTCAAGAAGACATTTCAGGTGAAGTGTGACGCAAGTGGGTACACCATAGGAGTGGTCTTCAGTCAGGAGGACAGACCAGTTGCCTATTTCAGCGAGAAGCTGGATGAAGAAAAATTGAATTACTCCACATATGATAAAGAATTTTATGGTATCATATAGGCGCTGAAGAAGTGGAGGCATTACTTGATCCCAAAAGAGTTTGTATTGTACAGTGATAATCATGCATTGCAGTTTGTGAGTCAACAAGAAAAGTTGAATCAGAAGCGTGCAAAATGGGTAGAGTATATGCAAAACTTTACATTTGTGATTAAACACATTTCAGGAACTGCTAACAAAGTGGTTGATGTTTTGAGCAGGAAATGTTTGTTGTTGCAGGAGTTCTGTGTCAAGACATTGGGTTTTGAAAATCTCAAGGACATGTATGCAGGAGATGCAGATTTTGTAGAAGCGTATGAAGCAGCTGAGAATCCAGTTCTCAGAGATCGGAGTCTATGGATAGATTACATGATCCAGGAAGGATTGTTGTTCAGAGGCAATCAACTGTGTATTCCGAATTGCTCCATGAGGGAGAATTTGTTAAAGGAAAAGCATAGTGGAGGCTTGGCAAGTCATTTTGGCCACGACAAAACATTTGCAAAGTTGAGCAAATCATATTTCTAGTTGTGGATGTGAGCAGAGGTCAAGCGGTTTGTTGACAGATGTCGTATTTGTCAGCATTCAAAAGGGAGAAAGCAGAATGCAAGTTTTTATCAGCCATTGCCCATACCAGAGAGGCCATGGGAGGCGATCAGCATGGATTTTGTATTGGGTTTGCCGAGGACACAAAGAGGCGTTGATTTTATCTTTGTGGTGGTAGACAGGTTTTCTAATATGGCACATTTAATTCCATGCCAGAAGACAAACGATGCGACCCACATCGCGAATTTGTTTTTTAAGGAGGTCATTTAACTTCATGGATTGTCGAAAAGCATAGTTTCAGATAGGGATACCAAATTGATAGGGAATTTCTGGAGGACGCTATGGAAGAAGATAGGAACTAACTTGGTGTTTAGTTCTTCTTATCATCCGCAGACAGATGGACAAACAGAGGTGGTGAACAGAAGTCTGGGAGATTTGTTGAGAAGCCTAGTGACAGAGCACCACAACAGCTGGGACCAAATATTTCCACAGGCAGAGTTTGCGTACAATGACTCGGTGAATCAGAGTACAGGAAAGAGTCCATTTTAGGTTGTATATGGGACGCAGCTGAGAGGAGTTTCTGAATTATGAGATTCAGAACAGACTGCGACTAGCAGTGCTAGTGTGGAGGAATTCGCTGAGGCGATGAGGGAACTTCACAACAAGGTGAAGCAACAACTGATGAAATCGAATCAGGAGTACAAGCACAGAGCGGATCAGCATCGAAGACAACTTCAATTTGAAGTTGGTGATCTAGTTCTGGCACATCTAAGGAAGGAAAGCTTCCCAAGGGGGACATATAACAAATTTAAAATGAAGAAAATCGGGCTGTGTAGAGTCCTGAAGAAATTCGGAGAGAATGCGTATGAAATCGAGTTGTCGGATGGCATCGAAATATCTCCGATATTCAATGTCGGAGACTTATATCCATATAAGTCTGAAGAAGCAGAAGCTGGAATTGATGAGCAACAAGAAGTCCAGTGGCGGAAGCAGATGCCGATCGTAGAAAAGCTGCAGATGGAATGCATACTGGACAAGCGAGTAGGTAAGAAGACTAGAAGAAAAGAATATTATGAGTATCTAGTCAAATGGAAGAATCATCCAATGGAAGATGCCAGCTGGGAGAGTGAAGAATTGATACATAAGCATGGACAGACCATGCAGGAGATCATGGACAGGAGCCCATGAAAATTTTCAAGCCAAGGAGTATGATGCAGGAGCATCGACAACTCATCAAGGCAGCCAGCGTGAAGCGGAAGACAGCTGGACAGTGCCAGCACAAATTTTGAAAACACCTTGATATTTGTTGCACCAAACATTAATGTGTAGAGTTAATGAAGCACACTTTGTATATTGTAATGGACCTTGAGTAGATAGCTCACGTCCTTAGGTAGATGAGGCATTTAATAGATTTAATGTAAAGTAGATAGAATATAGATAGAATATTTAATTCTAGATTTGATAGCTAGAGTTTGAGAGGGAAACGGGATATAGACACCCTTCTTGGTACATTGTATTATTCATTCTGGATTATCAAAAAAAAAAAAAAACAGGAGCAAGAAGAGAAGAGCAAGCAGAGAATTGTATGAAGAACATCCATGTATAGATATTGAATTAATAGAAAATCTTTGATTCAATTCCATGGTTGTGTTATTCTCTGTGTATTGATGATATTATGCTTATGAATATTTGCTTCTTGTCATACAATTGCTTTTATATGCTGTGTATGTGATTTCATGGTTGAATGGAAGTCTGTGAGAACAAGGAGTTAGTTTCAATTGTTTCTCTATCTTAAACCAGAGAATTCCTGCAAGGAGTACAGTTGAATTTGTCCGCAAGGAGTGCATGACTGCAGGGTTCAAGAAGGGATAACTTTTGTTCTAAGTTCTCAAGAAGTGAATAATTGGCACCAGATCCATACAAGGCATGTGCAGGCTGGATGAAGTCTGAGAATTGTGATTCTGAGTGAAGGGATTGAATGATTTATGCTGCAGGAGTGCGCAGGATTGAAAACTTCATCGCTTAGTCGTGTTTGAAGATTTTCCGCAAGGAGTGCGTGCAAGAACTTCTTTCTGAGGGAATTGAAGTCATCAAAGCTCAGTAGGGATAGGCCTTCCAGGTTGTTGAAGGGAAGCGGAGAAGAGTTGCACGATCAGGTTGAGAAGAAGCATCGCAGGAATGCGAACAAGTCTCATGGAGAGACACTTCTTGTTCGTGGATTGCGCAAGGAGAAAGGTAGATGGATAGTATTCTTCGTGGGGAATCCACGAGTTTCCGTGGATCGTTGGGTCTCTCGGGATTGAAGGATGCTACAGTGAAGGTGCGGAGAAAGGTTTGAAGCTCAGAAGAACAAGAGCCGTCGGTTGGGATTACGAGGAACGTAGGTTCTACTCGTAGATCGGCTATCGGGCCATCATGAGAAAAGAGGGGGAGATTAGGCAGCGGGAGTCGCTATAGTGCAAGAAGCGAAGTCCCGACGATTGCATGGATAGTGTGGGCCACGACAAGGTGATGTGACAGGTGATGCGAGATATCAGCGTATCGGCATCTCGGATATCAGGAGTCGGGGAAGGAGCCGTTTGAGCTCGCGAGTGGCGAAGTCGCGAGGGAGCGAAGTCGCGAAGGCGTTTCGGCATGTCGCATATCAGAGGTTGAAACCTTAAGTGTTGGGGGTTGTGAGTCACGAAGTGGTGATAGGGCCAAACTTGTGATAGCGGCAAAAGAAGGTCAGTGTTGACTAGCATCTTGGGTCTCAGAGGTTCGAGAACCCAGGGATAGACCGTGAGTGAGCAAAGGGAAAATCACGCAAAAGAGCTGTGGGTGTAGATCTTCCTATTGGAAGATAGAAGAGCATTAACTCTCTTCGGGACATGAACGAAAGAAGGTCCTCTGAGAGCAAACGTGCTCCGAGGAGTGCGGGTTGCATCAATTACCATGCACAAAAGCTAATTGAATATGGTGTTGTTCAAATGCATGCAGATGGTTATGCAGTTAAGGAAATTGCTACAAAATGGATAGAATTTACAGATGAACCTCGTAATGTTAGGATCTCATTGGTAGCTGACGGTGTTAATCCATTTGGATATCTTTGATATGTTTACTCAGTGTGGCCTATTTTTCTTATCAGCAAAAAAATTCCTCCTTGTATGTCAATAAAGATGGAGCACATAATTTTGACATTGATTATTCCAATTATTTGTTTACATTAATTTTCCAAATGTAATTGTTTCATTTTTCTTGTTTTTTGCATAACATTATTTATTTATTTATTTATGTATATATACATACCATGGTAGTAATTTCATGTAATTTCAAACGATTAGGTAAGTACCAAGTTGAATATATGAATGTGTGTGTCGAGCCTCTTATCGACAAGCTACTAAATTTATGGGAAGGCATCACTATGTATGACATCTGTAAACCAATTGGACATAAGAGATTTCAATGTTGTGGAATATTTTTATGGACAATTCATGATGCCCCAGGACTAACACATTTTTCTGGTATGTAACATTCCATATTGCATGCTTGAATAGTATATAATTAATTGAATATATCATGCATGTTATTTAAATAATCATTTTGTATATTAATAATTCACATTAATCCATATGTTGCAAGCATTCAAACAAAGGGTAAATTTTCATCTCTAGTTTGTGGTCTTAAGTTGAAATCTCGTCAGTCAGAAATTTTAGGAAAGGAGGTGTTTGATGAGTATAGGCACTTCCTCTCTAAGAACCATAAGTATCGTACTACTGAAACTGATCTTTTCAATACGAAACAAGAGACTAGACTGAACCCAAAAAGAATGGAACCTCGCCTATGGAAGTTGGCATATGACATAATTAATCCTCGAGGTATGGATTGTGTTTATGTATCATAAATGGAATCATGTTTTCAAATTTTATTTTAATTATTCATTTTATTTTACCGCATTTGATAAATAATGTTATGATTTGTTTTATGCTTTATGAATGTCGTTGTCATGAAGGTAGTAATAATGGGCTTCCACAAGGAATAAAATGTTATCCCACTCAATTCATGAGGTTGCCTTACTATGAGGAGCTAAAAATAGTTCATTTATTTTATACAATGCATATCGGGAAGAATGTGACAGAAACATTATGGTGAATCATAGATGACAAGAGGGATAAAGAAAAAAATTTAAAAATTTGTAATGACATTCGAGAAGCCAATCATGCAATGAAAAGTATGATCTGATCAAATAACGATGGAGACCAAAATAACCTTCCATGGTTATTAACAAAGTAGCAAAGCAATGGTGTAAAAGAGGTAATTCAAAAAATTAAATTTCCCACGGGTTTTTGTTCAAGCATAAAGAGATCTTAACGAAGAAAGGTGAATTCGGTGGGGTAAAAACACATGATTGGAATACCTTCATTAAGGGAATTAATAATTTTATTATTCATATTTATATATTGGTCGTACATATTTTTTGAGATTTTTTTTTTTTTTTCTAGTTTTGAAACAAGTAACGATTCGTTTTTATTGTTATAGTATGTTCTACCTCTATCTCTCCCAAACAAAATTCACAAGACCATCAAACATGATATATATGATCTTGGAAAACACATGATGTAAGTAGCTGCAATATATATGCAAAACAAAATTTCAATTTTTTGTTGTACTTAATGACATGTGTTTCAATTGTAATGTAATATGTATTATGTTTTGTTGAAACATGTTATTTTCTTGAGTCATGATCTGTATATGGTTTTCATTGAAATAAATCCATGAAGATGATATAAAGTATTGGAAGAGAGCAATTCCTCAGCTAATGTGTTAAATGAATAAGCATCTACCTCCATCATTTTTCAGTGCACAAGAACACTACCTCATACACCAAGTTGAGGAGATTGAAATGTGTGGACTTGAACACACAAGGTCAATGTGGATAGTGGATAGGCACTTGAAATCATTGAAGGATTTGGTTAGACAAAGAGTACGTACTGAGGGTTCTATGGTGGAAGGATATATGGTATATGAATCCATGGTGTATATTAGTCACTATCTTCCTAAACTAGCAGCGCAAGTTATGCATGTAGTGGATTGCATTTGGGATGTGAACTCCATAATTTTTTTTGAAAGGGAGAAACAATTGGGGAAATGTTCAATGAATAAAGTGAGAGGTAATTAAATTATGGATATTTTTAATAAATATAATTTTTTGTGTGTATATGATCATACTCATTTAATATTTATTCTTTCATCATTTATTAATATCTACCATGGTTATAACTAATATTTAGTATTGGTGAATTGTGATTTTTTTCTCATTCAGTTGCTTAAGATTGGGATTGATGCAGGAGCATCGCCAACTCAGCAAGCGAGCCAGCACATCAAGCGAAAGATCAGCTGGGAAAACAAACCCAAAATTTTAAAAGTGCTTTGGGATTGTAACGCAAGTCTTTAATGATTCCTTTATGAAGGAGTGCTTTTTGTATGTTGTATCAGTCCTCGAGCTATACGCTCTTGTCTGAAATAGATAGGAGGCATTTAATAGATTTAATGCAGGTAGATAGATGTTTAAGTCTAGATTAGACAGTTTTAGAGTTCGAGAGGGAAACGGATATAGACACCCTCAATTGTATCATTGTAGCATTAGCAAGAATCAAGCATTCAGAAGAGAAGAGCAAGTAGAGAACTGTGTGGAGAACACCCATGTACAGATGCTAAATTAATAGAAAAGAGTCTTTGATTCAAATTCACGACTGGTGTTGTTTCTCTATGTATGTGTGTTATGTGCTCATGAATGTTTGTTATCTGGTTATGCATTTTCTTTGTATATGTTGTGCACGTGATTTCAGGTTTTAACTGAAGTCTGAAAGAGAATGAGTTTCACTTGTTTCTCTGTCTGAGCCAGGAGATTCCTACAAAGAATGCAGTTGAATTCATCCGCAAGGAGTGCGTTGATGAGGGCTTGATAGTTGAACTTTTGTTCTTATTTTCCTAGAAGTTGATTTGGGTTGTTGAAGCCGTGCAAGAGAGGTGCAGGCTGGAGAAGAAGTCTCAGTTGTTAGTCTGAGCATAGGAGAGAGACGACTGCTGCTGCAGCGAGTGCGCGGAGTCTGACAGATTCAACACTTGGGAAGCTGTTGAACGCTGAGCGCAGCAGTGCGCACAAGGTCAGAAGGTATAGCACCTTCCTGATTTCATCGAAGGGAAGCACAGGAAGTTTGATCGAAGAAGGGTCAAGCAGAGTTTTCAGGTGTAGGCTTGAAGAGTAAGTCTGGAGATGAAATACTTAGTCATTTCAGAGAATTATCATCAAAGGAGAATCGACCATCAGGATTCGCAGACGGAGGCCACTAATTCCCAACAACCGTCTGATATCAAGAAGGTTGCACAGGATTTAAGCCTAGAGAGCAAGAAAAGGAGTCCGAGAATCATCAGGACTTGACTCATTGGAAGATCGGGGTTTCCGTGGTCATGGAATTCTTGTAGAACGGAATCACGATTTGCGATTCCCTGAAAGGATCTCAGCCGTTAATATCGGTGAGACACATGTCAAAGGAGTAGGGAATTTTGGCGGAAGCTCAGCTCATCGGAGAATCAGAGCTTCTAGAGTCAAGAGTCTTGCGCTAGAAATCATGATTAGCGATTTCCCGATAAGATCAGAGACGTTGATCCCAGACTGGATACGTGTCAGTAATCTGGAGAGTCGGGATTCGACATTCAGAGTTTCCACCTACCAAGGAATCGTTGCATTTGAAATCGCGATCTCGTGATACTCGATAACGCGGGAGGAAGTGGTGACGTGGAAGGATAGTCTCCACGAGCATCAGAGATCAGAATTTCAGGATTCTCGGTGTCAGGAGAATCGTTGCAGGAAGAGTTCCGAAAATCTGAAACATGATAACCACACAGCCACAATGCTCAGTGGAGGACAGGTGGCATCGGCATATCGTGAACTCGGAGGTTCGCGTGTTGGGAGCACAAAGATTTGCGTCAAGGTTTATGAGGTCACGAGAGGCGATACCTTCGAAACCATTGGTTAGCGTGTGGGCCCCAGAGCGTAGTAAAGGGGGACAGGTAGCATCAGAGATTGGGGATCAGAGATCCCAGGGGTGCGAATTCTTCGCATTACAAATTCATGAACTCCAAAGTTCCGATAGAGAAAAGGGGCTTGGTCCTGTGGCCGACAGGTCATGTGGAAAAGGAGTTAGTGGAATGAGTAAAGAAGCCATGGGCGAGAGACCATCAGGATTCGGGGATTGGTGAGACCCGATTCCGTTGTTTTAAGGACTCAAGATCCAACGAGGCTCGATTTCCCGATAGATGCAAGAGGAGATCATCAGGAGAGCATCCTGTGGGTGAGGAGAAGTCTCGATAAGGGATTTTGAAGAGCATTCTAGCTCTTCGGGCCTGGGAAAAAGAAGGTCCTAGGGGTAGCAGGTGTGCGCCAGGTGGGCATCTGCACCAGGGATGCACTACATTTATACATTGCAAACAATCTTGATTGGATGAAGGTATGAATTGATAGATGTAAACAACATCATGGCGGTAGATTATCATGGAAACAACTGTCTGAATTGGTTAGAGAAGCTCATCGTAACGAAGATTCTGATGTTACACAGAGGGAAATAGATTTATCATATTTTTTGAAAGATGGAAAGGAAATTAAATTCACCCATTTTATTCATTTATTTTATATTATATTAATGTGACTGTAGATGTGTTCTTTTCATATTAGACTTTCCAAGTTACATAAATTTGTTCATTATTAATTGACAATGCATCTTTTACATGTCTAGCATATTGCAGTTGAAACACCACAAGGCTATGTGGTGCAGTGGTCGTAAATTTCACATCAAATAGTTGGATGAAACCAAATTTTTTTATGATAATGGGATAATTGTAGTTATCTAGGTCACTAATGTTTCCTCTAGGAGTGACAAACATCCTCTAGAATTTGAAAATAGATACTATGGGGTTTTGAATGATATAATTACTGTGACTTTAATTCCTTCAAATTAGTTTTGTTTGATGTCAAATGGTATAGGTTACAAATGCATGACCATGCTGAGGAATGAATTTTTATTCAACATGCCAATGGATTTCTGATGATTAAAACAACAGCTTTTGAAAAATCAAATAACCTCTATGTTTATCCAAGTCAATGTGAACAAGTCCTTTACTCAAAGGTTCTATGTAAGAGGGATTGGTAATTTGTTGTTAGATATGATCCAAGAGGAATGCCAGTACAGTATATTGTAGATGAAGAATATGATATTGAAGAAGAAGATGATGTAGATCTAGAGAAGGAAGAATATGGGTTGATAGATGAAGAATATGAAGAAGATGAATCAGGTGTAGGAGACAATGCACCGGTTCTTAATGATGATAGCGATGAAGATATGCTCGAAAATCACATTGATGACGATGATATCATCAATCCTTTCAACATTGTTTCTCAATTGGATGCGGATACAGATGTCGAGTTGGATGATGAAGAAGAATATAAAGAAAAAGGATTATACAAGAGTTGTGTTGGTTGATGAGGTACATAACTAGACATTTTAATTTGTATGAATTATTCTCTTTAAATAATTTTTTATGTGGGTTAATTACATGTTTTTAAGTATTATTTCATTTTTGTTTTGGTAGTTTCTATGCATGATTACTATGTTTCTTTTGCTTATTTTCTATTTTATATATTGTGTATTGGGGAATTGAGAGTGATGTGAGGGGGCGAGGGGCCATATGAGTTTCCACCGTCACATGGTTGGCCTTGTTTAGTAGAGAATAAATTATTATTGAAACCAAGATAAGTATGAATTCATTCATATTTATACTCAAATATCACTCACATGCCCAATCTATATATTGAAACATCTCGTCCTCATTTAGTTTTAATTTTCTCAGTCTAATTTTAAAGGAAACAACTATTAAAATACATTTTACTAGGGCTATAGTACATGATGGGCAACTGTGACCTATGAATGGGGAAAATGTTGAAATGTTTTCAAAAAAAAATTGTATGCACCGAAATTTGACATGGATAGAATGTTCACATGACTTGACGATATAGTAGGGTTTCTAGACTCAAAGATCACTCAAAGACCCATTCTTTATATTCATTGTTTGTGTTGTTCAAAACCAACATCATGCCAATTAGGCCCAAGATTTTTGTCGTGGTGAGAAGAAGGAGATAGATGAGATTTCATATTTAAATAATGATTTCATGAATTTGGTTTTTATGATGAGAGAAAAAAATAAAGGCATAAAATAAATTGAAGCTTGTGCGATTAATCAATTACTTATTTTCAACGTTATTGCATGCGCTTCCAGTACTATTAGAAAAAGGGATGTGCATCTCGGTCATATTTTAAATAAAATAACTAAAATACATTGTACTAGGGCTAGATCAGTAGATGATGGGCAATAGTAACCTGTGAATGGGGCCAACATTGAAATTATTTCAAAATGTTTCTGTATGCACTGAAATTTGACATGGATAGAATGTTCGCATTCACTTGATGATATGGAAGGGTTTCCAGAAACAAATATTACTCACTCACCCACTCTATATATCAATGCATCTTGTCCTCATTTCTTTTTAATTTTCTTGGTCTAATATTAAAGGAAACAAGTACTAAAATACATTGTACTAGGGATAGAGTACATGATGGGAAACAATGACTTGTGAATGGGTCCAACATTGAAATTTTTTCAAAATGTTTTTGTATGCACTGAAATTTGACATCGCTAGATTGTTCACATGAATTGACAGTATGGGAGGGCTTCCAAACTCAAATATCACTCACACACCTAGTATTTATATTCATCGTTTGTGTCGTTCAAAACCAACATCATCCCAATTAGGCCCATGATATTGGTCGTGGAGAGAAGAAGGAGATATATCAGATTTCATACTTAAATAATGATTTTGTACTAATATTATTATGGAGCAAAAGAGTACTTACATGAGAGAAAAAAATAAAGACATAAAATAACTTGAATCTTATGCGATTAATCAAGTACTTCTTTATCAACGTTATTGCATTCCCTTGTAGTACTAGTATATGAGGGGACGTGCATCTCAGTCATATTTTAAAGGAAAAAAATAAAATGCATTGTACTAAGGATAGATCAATACATGATGGGAAACAATAACCTGTGAATGGGGCCAACGTTGAAATTCTTTCAAAATGTTTCTGTATGCACTAAAATTTGACATGGATAGACTATTCACATATCCTTGATGATATGGAAGGGATTCCAGACTCAAATATTACTCACATGCCCACTCTATATATCGACACAACTCATCCTCATTACGTTTTAATTTTCTCAGTCAAATTTTAAAGGAAACAACTATTAAAATACATTGTACTAGGGCTAGAGTACATGATAGGAAACAATGACTTGTGAATGGGGAAAACATTGAAATTTTTTCAAAATGTTTCTTTATGCACCGAAATTTGACATGGATATATTGTTCAC
>JASDQU010712312.1:2531-15184 GCA_032191745.1 Picea mariana | reverse complement strand
TAAATTTTTCAACATGTTGGAGGGTATACATGGGCTATAGTATACACAGTCACATATGTCTGTGTGCAGTATTTCCTCTACACGCGGGCATATGTTGGTTGTCATAGGACAACCTGCGTATACGTAGGGCCTACCTTTTTAAAGGTCAGTGCTCCCCCCAAAAATAAAAAGAAATGCACAAATGACTAATTGAAATGCAAGAAGGGCTAGTATGTACTTACTTGGTCCAAGCAAGAGATCATTTCATCCGCTGAAGCTCTCGGAATCAACTCTTTTGATAAAGGGGTGTTTTTGGCTTTTTAGTCAATTTCTCAATTAGAAATTGTAATAATGAGCTGCCAACTTCTATTTATAGACTTTTTGGCTTCTTTTTGTCATTTTTTGGACCCCTTTGTCGATTTTTATAACTTGAAAATCATGTAATATGGTTCAATATTTTCTTAGGGCATGTTACGATAAGTGTTGCTTTGGGTATTGGGAAATTTTTTGGAGATTTGGGTCATTTTTAAGGTCCTTTGGTAAAAAGTCATTTTTCCAACTTGTTGCAACTAAGTTAGGATTCCACCTCAACTTTCTGTCTTTGTCGCTTTTCCATATGATCAACCCCACCGAGTTGCGACATGGAACCATCATTGCTACTTTAGAAGTTTTGTAATTTAGTGGTAGAGCCTCCCCCTTTCATGGATGCCCTAGGTATATCCTGGTTGCATTTTTGGTATCCATGCCGTCACTAAACTACTATAGGCTCGAGAGTCCTTATTAGTTTTTCCTTACGAGTATGAGCCTCATTTGCATGATTCATTATCATGCTTGACCTCACCCTCAAGACTCCCAAAACACAATGTGTCTTCTTTTAATCCCTTTTAAGATCCTCTAAACATGAAAACATTTCCGAGCGATGTTGTTTCCCTTCACACTCACTAAACTGAAATTTGAAGGCACGTCTGTCTGGCAGTAGTTTACCCCTTTTTCGGTCTGGATGGTCAACTGTACAAACAAAGGTATTCTCTAGGAGCCTCGGTTCTCTAGAAGAGTATTCTCAGGTATGATTTTAACCCTTTTCCGAGCCTGAGGGACTAAAATTACGAAAAAGGAACCCCCAAAAAGTCCATAGTTAAGATCTTTTTAGACTCCCTAAAATTGAAAAGATCGTCGAGTGACTTGTTTCTTCACACTCGTTAAAATGGTCCAAAAGAACGTCTCATACGGAGTCCATAGTTAATCTTTTTTCAAACTCCTTAAAAATGAAAAAAATGTCGAGTGACCTTGTCTTTGTCACAATCGTTAAAATGGTTTTGAATAGACGTCTTTTTGGTGCTAGTTTACCCCTTTTTCGAACCGACTAGACTACCTTCGAAAAAGGTACCCCAGTGGAGTCTCCTTTTATGTTTTTTCAGACTCTCTAAAAATGAAAAAACGTCGATCTTACCTTCTTTGGGCTCGTTAAAATTACATCGAAGGACGTTATCATTGTGTCTTGTTAATTGCATTTACATTCCTCCATCTTTGGCCTAATGTCGGTTCCATGTTTCCCTCAACTGAACCATTTGAAGCATGCCTTATATGCAAGCCTTGTATCACTTTTTCCTCTGCATCTTGACACCTTGACCCATGGAGGGATTTTCCCGAGTGTCCTCTTCCTACATATATTTTCTTTCTCTGAACATTAGTGTGTTCCTTGTGCTTGGAACTAGTATGTTAGTGACACCCGTTCCTCCTTTGTAACATATCATTCTTTTATTCTTTTTCAAGCTTTCCAACAAATTATTGAAAAAGACAAAAAAATCAAATATAACCCAAAAAGAGGAAGGGAAAAGTATTTTCTTTTTGTTGGGAGCACAATGAGTTGCCCTTGGACTAAGCACATCCTTTCATTTGTTCATGAAGCTCTAGGATTTCATATGACCTTAGGAAGTTATTCTCGCTACATAGAGTTGTGTCCTCATCGGTTTGGTTATTGTTCCAAACATATGGAGAGTTTGTGTTGCCTCCTACATTGTGAACTTATGTCAATCCCATGCTGCCTGAGTCTCATCATTTGTCGTGTTATTGTCCAAGGGAAGTTTCTACCAAGATTGAATGATCCCTTATGCAGTTTTTCTCTTGACCTCATGCCCGACCACCCCTAAAGCCCAATCAAGTCTTTTTTCAGAATCAATGAAGTCCTCAACCTGATCATCAAGATCCTCTAGTTTGTTCCCCGACGAGTCATCAAAGACCTCTGGGTAGTGAAGTCGTACACCCATATTACACTCCTACCCGAGTTATGAAGATTTTGAAGTTGTTTTTGGAGCTCTGAAGGCCTCATCTCTAGCCATCAAGCATCATTTGCTTCTTGAAGTTGGATACTCTATATGTATATCTTTTTTATCTTGAGATGTAGATTCATTGTGTATTGCTCACGGATACACTTTGTATAGTTATATGACATGGATCTGCAGTGTATTTGATTGGAAACCATGATTTTATTTCATTCCAAGCATGGGTATGCCCGCCTTGGTGACACAACTATTATTTTGCAGATGGCACCTCCTGAACTCTGGTCCCTGGGCTCGCTTGCTTCATACATTGGTGAAGATTAGTAATGTATTTTGGCCATCAGATGCTCTTCTAACCTCACACATTAGGGGGCATCTGTTATAACCCTAATTTTCACCAGACATGCATACTTGGAATTAGGCCATCTCACCTGCCATTTTTTCCAAGCCACTATTGAACATCTCTTCTAAAAACCATCCTTGTGAAGCCATACATTCCCTGCACCACTTTTGTGCACGCTAGCTGACCCACTATGGCCCGCGTATACTGACAAAAGCACAAAAAATAAAAAGTTACAGACATAATATAGATTTCCGGGTAATTTCCTAAATTGTTTGACCACCCATAGACAGTCACTCAAACGGATAACTACCCTCTTATAGCCTATAAAAGAAGAGGTAGGGGTCCCATTTGAAAAAGGAAGATAATAGTAAAGAAACTATTCATTTTTCTATATTCCCCTTGCCCCAATTTTTTGCAACCATTTTGTGAGGAGAAGCATATGTGGAAGCAGTTGATGCATAGTTGAAGATGAACCCAGGACCAGGTTCGAGGAACAGTGGTTGATCTCACCATTGTAATTTAATTTTGGGAGGTTAATAATAAATAAGTACTTTTCCTGTCCCGCCATATGAGGTGTTCAAATATTCAGTTTTGATTATATTTTATTAGAACCTCTAACCCACTAATTCATATATAAGAAGCATGTTTGGAGTTATTTGTTTGTATGTTCATGAATGCAGGTTGTCTTTGGTAGGAGACTTGTAGTCAAGGAGCTACCAAATTAAAAAGGATCGACACCAAACACGGAATTTCAAGGTAGAGTTACTGGATCCTTTTATCCTTGTGTTTTATGCTTGAATGTGGGGTCTATGCTGGGATGATGGTAAGAAGCAGGAGAATTTAGATGGTCATTTCTCCATGCATTACAGAACCATTAGTGTTAGTCCGTAGGGGGTTTTCCCACCCACAATACTTTTCATCTTTCCAACTTTCCCATTTGGTTTCACCAGGCCACTAGGTAGACCTTTTTGCATTTCTCTAGATTTTTTCATCTGTGCAGGTTATATAGAGGACTCTTCAAAGCAACCGTAGGTTCCTCAGTGCTTCTTGTGTTGTATGTGAGCAATGAGTTAGGAACAAAGTTATCTATGTCGCATTATTTGAGTTCAACCATTGTCTTTCTAAACACAACCTTCAAAAGTGAGGAAATCAAAACAACAAAAGGAAATAAAAAATAAAACTAATTTGCTGCCAACCTAGCTGAAACAACTCATGAAATACACGCACAAAACATAAAACTTAAATTTTTTTTTTAATGGAAATATTGTTTTAGGGCTTGGCCATTTACTGGGAGGGCGTCAGGTTCCCCACTCAGATTCTGTAACTGATAAGTACCTACCCCAATCTTCTTAGCCACGTAGAAATGCCTGAGCCATTGATTCTGAAACTCATAGTGTTTTCCTTTAGGATCATTTGCTCTCTCCCATTTTAGGACCAAGTCCCATACTTCAACATTCTTCTCTTTATCCTTATGCTTTTCAAACCATCCTTTAACGATCTACTGGTGGGACATGAACTATGATTTAGCCTTTTCCCTTTCTTCCTCTAGCATGAGCAAAGTGTCAATTCTTTGTTGTTTTATTGATGAAGGTTTTTCCTCAGAATCTTGGGCTAGTTGAAGAGATGGAAGATAAAGCCCATTCGGGAGAATGGCTTCCTGCCCATAAACCAGAAAGTACAGGAAATTTACTATAGCTTCCTTGGGTGTGACCCTATCAGCCCATAGAGCGTTATGGAGTAGATTATTCCAATTCCTTTGGTTGTCTGCAATGATCTTCTTTAATATTCTCACTAGGTTCTTATTGGTTTATTCTACCACCGTGTTTCCTTGTGGATAATAATTTGCAGAGTACCTAATTATGATTCCTTTGTCCAGAGAAAAATTTGTCAATAGGGTGGAAGAAAAATAAGTTGCATTGTCAAAAAACAGGACAAAAGGGACACCAAACCTTGTGATTAGTTGTTGTTCTATAAATTGGATCACCACCTTCTCGTTTACATGAGCCAGACGGATGGTCTCTACCCATTTCGTGAAGTAATCGGTGGTAGTAAGAATGCATTTTTGTTGTTTTGAAGAACTGGGTGTAATTTCTCCTATGATATCTAACCCCCATTGCTTAAAAGGCCTAGATAGAGTCATTGGTTGGAGTGGCACTGTCGCTCTCTTCTCCCTCCCAGTGCTTATTTGACATTTTTTACAGTTTCTAGCATAGGTGTGAGCGTCTTTGAACAAGGTGGGGCAATAATAACCAGCTCTCAGTATCTTATGAGTGGTGGTGTTTCCTGTGAAATGTCCACCGACAGGGCCATCATGGAGCTCCTTCAGAACTTTGTTTTCATATTCACGTTTGAGACATATTAATAGTACCACATCATAATTAACCCGAAAGAGTACCGAATTTATGAGGTGATATTGTGCAAATTTTAACCTGAGACCTCTCCTTTCCCTAGGGTTGAGATTTTCTGGTCAATTCCCATGGTGCAATATATAAGTCAAATTCTCATACCAAGACTCTGGCCCTAGGGAAATGTATGAAGCTTCACCACACCATAATTCCATTTAATTCTCCCATCTAGAGTCTTTATTTACTTGGTCCTGGGCTTCAGTCGCAAGTTTGCATAACCCTTGCCCTTTAACTAGTTTGGTAGGTTTTATATCTAGATTAAATTCTTGGACTACTGCCATCCAGTTTCCTCTTATTTCCCCCACATATTGTGGAGTGAACAAGGATCAGACTGTAGGATGAGGTACGATTACTTTGGTATGGTTCTTGAGGATGTAAGATCTGAAGTGTTTTATTTCTTTATAAACTGCATAAGCATGTTTATCTACGACATGATAATTTAGTTCAGCTCCTTGGAGGTTAGTGCTCATGAATGACACTAGAGCCTCACTGTTTTCATCATCCTTCTGAGTCAATACCATAGCTAACGATTGGTCGGAGGCGAAAGTAAAGAGGAAGAAATATGTATTGAAATCGGGACTTCGTAACATGGGGGATTGAGATATAGTAGTTTTTATGTTGTTGAAAGCATCCCTTCGTTCATCATCCCACTTAAATTCGACATCTTTATGAATAAATTTTTGTAAGGGTTTAATAGTTTCCGTGAAATTGGGAGTGAATTTCCTCATGAAATTGATTTTTCCGAAAAAAGACTGCATAGCTCTCTTGTTGTGAGGCAACGAGATTTGAGCTATGGCCTTAATACTTTCTGGGTCTATGAGAATGCCTGATTAAAATATAATGTGGCCTATAATCTTACCTTCCTTGATGTTGAAAATAGGTTTCTTGGGATTTAAGAATATACCGTATTTCCTACACCTTTTGAAAATCTGAGTTAAGTGTTGTATGTTCTCTTCTATGTTCTTTGAATACACAGTTACGTCGTTCAAATACACTACCACACACTTGTTGATTAGTCCCTAAAATTCTACGTCTGTGGCCCTTTGGAAGGTTTCCCCTACGTTTATTAACCCAAAATGCATGTGTTTATAAGTGAAGGTTCCCCACTTGGTTCGGAAGGTAGTTTTCAAACGATCTTCCTCCGAAACCAGGACTTGGTTGTAACCTGAGAAACCATCCAATAGAGAGGAAAAATCTAAGCCAAACACGGTCTACAGGAGTTTCTCCATTGGTGGGACTGGGTAATTGTAATTTTTTGAAGCTCTGTTGAGGTTCCTAAAATCTATGCATAAGCGGATTTCTCCAGACTTATTCCTCACAGGGACCAGATTTTCTACCCACGCGGAATGCCTAACTTGGAAGATTATTTTGGCATCTAAAATTTTTTTCAATTCCTGATACATGAGAGGTTCCAGGGATTGGTGATACTTTTGGAGCTTCTGTTGGAAGGGTTTCACTTTAGGTTTTAATGGGATGGTGTTTTGAATTATGCGGGTGTCATAAGTTTTTAGATCTCGGTAGGACCATGAAAAGACATCTTGATATTGTCTGAACAGTTTGAGATAAGCCTTTATTTCCTCTTTAGATATAGTCTTGTCAAGATTCACATTCTTTTGGTTTTTCGAGGTTCCAAGATTTATAGTTTCATGCATGGGACATGAACTATTGGTATTTGCATTTTTAGGCCTCTTAAATCGTTCCTTTAGGTCAAAGAGATTCTCTAAATTAGCTTGGAGCTTCTGTTGGAAGGGTTTCACTTTAGGTTTTAATGGGATGGTGTTTTGAATTATGCGGGTGTCATAAGTTTTTAGATCTCGGTAGGACCATGAAAAGACATCTTGATATTGTCTGAACAGTTTGAGATAAGCCTTTATTTCCTCTTTAGATATAGTCTTGTCAAGATTCACATTCTTTTGGTTTTTCGAGGTTCCAAGATTTATAGTTTCATGCATGGGACATGAACTATTGGTATTTGCATTTTTAGGCCTCTTAAATCGTTCCTTTAGGTCAAAGAGATTCTCTAAATTAGCTATCCCTTTTAGGATTGTGTGAGACTTTGATTTGTCTGTTGGTTGACCTATCTAAGGATCATTTTTTGTTGATTGCTCTTGGAATACTTCATCATCAATAGCCAATTCTTTGAAATTATCTTAGTTAGTCAGAAAGTTTATGATCTGTTCATCCCCTTCAAATACTTTCCAATTAGAAATTATGTTGGGCATCGATGGTTTGTAGATTAGTTCCACAGTGAATCAGGAGGCTTCATAATCTTTTAGAGGTGACAACTTTGAAGAAGCTATGGCTAGGGAATCAATAAGAATGTTCTTTTCTTTGGGGATCATTGCAATATTGAAATCTTAAAAATGCTCTATTATACTATGCATTTCCTGTTGATAATTCTTTAGGTGTGGGGAATTGAAATGTATAGTATTTCTTACTTGTTTAACGATAATCCTTGAGTCTCCGAAAACCTTCAATTCTTTGACATTTAAGTCTATGTCTTTCTTCAACCCTTGTACTAGAGCTTCATACTTGGCGGTGTTATTTGTGCATTTGAATTCTAGTCTACAGGATAGGAAATTATGTTTACCTTTTGGATCAATGAGGATGCACCCTGCCCCTGATCCTTCCTGTGATTTAGATCCATCAAAATATATGGTCCAAATTTGTGAGTGAAAGTTAACTGCTTCTTCCTTCTTATTACTTTTTTTCCCTCCTATCTTTTTTCTGGTGATTTCTAGCATAAGTTCTTAACAAAAGAGTATTTCCTATGTCAGTATTGGTGATTTCTATTGAAAAACCATTTCAGAGTTCTGAGTAAGAGAGACATCAGATGGAAGAGGGGAGAAGTTCCTGAAATAGGAACCACAGGAATAATTGCCTAGCATAGGGAAATATGTCAATGAGGGTTCGTTTAGGGTTTCTATATCAGTGACTGTATGTTTCATATATCTCTCCCTATTGATTCTGATCATATTCTTGTATCCCTTCAGCAGTAGCCAAAGGTGTGCCCAGTCTGTATTAAAGTATTTGTTTAACTTCTCAGACCAATCTCGACTTAATAACAATCCATATGCTTTGGGATATCTACTACAATGATGTCAATCACTTGCACAAACTTAGGATGTGTCGCTATCATGATCATTACATCTTTGAGTTCCCCCATGACTTTGACCTGGGTTCTGTCTAGTTGTATTACATGTTTATCACTCTTGAGAGGGACTGCATTTATTTTTTTACAGAGAGATAGTTGCATAACATTAGAGGATGCTCATGAATCAACCAAACAATTGTGGAGGTTCCTGTTGAAAACTTCAAATGTCAAAAGGAACAGTGGGACAAAGGGTTTTCCCTTCTTATCTTCCGAACAAGTATTCATAGTTGGTTTATTTACTAGATCTGTGGAAGTTAGATTTCTTTGTTGTTCATTTCTTTTCATAGAGTTTTCTACTGATTTCAAATCTTGTAGCATGAAGCCCTTTTGCTGAGGAATTCTACATATGTCCATAACCGGTATATTAGCATTCAACTTCTTCAGATCTTCAACTACGTTGTACTCCAATTTGGGCGATTCTCAGGTATGGATGCTAATAAGGTTCTTATGGGGAGAAAAAGGCTCTTTCAGGTGATCGGGAGTTCACCTTTCCCCCGACGTTTGAGTGGTAGTAGGATCCTTTGAGACAGGAGAACCTTTACTTCTCGTTTGCAAAACCGAGACCTCTGCGGGTGGTTCTTGAAACTCGAATAGGTCTTCTAAAGGAATGATCAAGTCAGGATCCCATATCAGCATGGTTGTATCTTCTGGTGGATCAATCTCTTCCTGATCAATGACATTTATAACTGAACCGCTTGGTTGTTTGGTTAGGGAAACCTCATCTAAAAACCAGTTTTCCATCAAATTCATGGAATGCACCCATTGAGGGAAGTCTCTTTCAGAGTGGTTTTTCTGATGATAGGTACAAAAAGAATCAGATGCCACATTTCCTAGATCAATATTTAAGTTTGTTGGGGGAGGTTCAATTGCTTTGAATAGTGGGTTCCTTTTAAAGAAAGGCTTATAGTGCCTTTGGCCTTGGTTTCCTTCTCCTATGTTTATCTTTATGTCTATGATTTCATTTGATAATTTCTTAAGCATGCATTGTAGATCTTCTATGTCTCCATTACCCTTGTCGGGAGTCTGATCTTCTTATTTCCCTAGCGGTCTAGTCAGAAGGAGTCCTCTCCTAGGAGGAGGTTGAACTTCTTTCTTAACTAAAGAGACCTGGCCTTCTTTACACCCTTTCATCTGGAATTCTATCATTTTGGCTTCTTCAAAATTCTCAGCTAAGGTTTGTTTGGAAACCCTCTTCACAAACATGGAAATATAAGCTGGGAGCACATTAGCATATACTTTGATTTGTAAATATTGAGTTGGTTCAGCTTTGGGCTGGAATTTGTTTAAGATGGTTGTGAATATTTGATTGAAATCTTCAACCTTTTCTTTTGAACTCATGGTGGCTATAAACAATTCAACCATCAAGGCTCCTATAGTGGTTTCTTCAGCAAATTTATGTAAAAAATCATTTTGAAACTTTGTCCAAATAGATATGTATCCTACGGGTAGGTTAAAATACCATGTTCTGAATTCTCAAAAGCATAGGGGAACATCCTGAAAACTATGTCTTCATGTTGGGCGTTCATAAGTTTGATCGCTAGTATAAATTTCTTGATATGATCTTCAGACAATCCTTAGGTTTCTGGGTCGAACTTATGAAGTAACTTATCTGGATGTCGGGGAAGGTTATGGACTGGTCTTGGGAGGGCCAAAGTGTCTCTGTCCAACCAAGTTTGATTTTTCAGTGGTGGGTTTCCCCTTTCTTCATTATGGTCATTGTTGTCTTCCATATCTTCAGATTATGAGTTAAACTCCTCTTCTTTGGAAAAATCATCTGGTTCAGAGGCATCGTCGGCTGGGGTTTCAGTGATCAGATTAAGAGGATGTTCAATTTCAGTGATTGTGAAATATACTAGGTCTTCTACTGTGTGCACAAAAACCTTGTCAGGAGTATTAACCATTGGTCTTCTTACTTTTTTTCTTAGAGGAAGTATTGTAGCTAAGGACAATGCATCGATATGTCGGGTGTATGCTCTTGTGTTTCTTCTAAACTGATTTAATTCCTCCTGAGGGAGAACATAAGGTATGTCAGGGTACAATTGTTCTTCCTCGGGTTGTGGTGAGTTACTCATTTTAGGAGTACTCAGGGTGAGTTACTGTCTTGGGAATGACTAGCCATGCATGTGGGTTGTTTTGAGTCTATATGCTTTCTGAAATATTATGTGAAATATGTATTCAACCATTCATTCTCAGGCCCTCCTTCTAGCGCCAATTCTGTTGATGGGTCCTACATCCCTTTAATTCAACAGTAGGAACCAAACCCACTGTCGAGGCCCAATTAGAGTCTACATCATTTAATAGTGGAACGGTTCTCCATATCTTGTGATCTGGCCAATTTAACGATGGGCTTTACATTTTCTTGTGAAGGATCCTCCTTCAGTTTGGACTTTCTCTTTTTTGTATTTTCTCTTAAGTGGGATTGATATGATATGTAATCCAGTATGAACCAACTTGGCAACAAACATGATTAAGTTTAACTACTAGGGAATAGGTTGAGCTTGGGATAACCCACTACTCAAGCATGCAGATGACAATTCTATACCACAAGCCTAGTACTGATACGTTAACCGTGTGAGAATCCAATTATTGTCTAAGATACTAATTATAAGAAAGAAAACACATATGCAATAAGATAATGGCAAGAAAAATAATTCACCTACACTAATCATCCATCACATGATAACACAACGATTCATCTTCATCATAAAGAAAATAACTGTAAAACATTGCATCAGATAACTTAACAATAGATTCAATAGCTCTTACTCATTATAGCATCCATTCATGAGACGAGATAGGAAATAGTTCTTCTCCATGTCCAATAACACATGTAATTGATGAAAATATATCTTGTCTATGGTTCAAAAGGAATTCTCTATTAAAGGTAACTCGGAAATAGTTCTTAACAAAACCAAAAAGAGAGTTTCTTGCAACAACCATTGACCTCCAACTAATTGGTCGATGTTCTTATTTATAACATAAAACTCAATTGAAAATAATGGCTAAGTGTAGATAAGTAAACAAAATTCGCTATGTGGCATTCTCTTCTAACAGTTTTTCTAACAGTCAACTCAAGATATCACTTGCAAAGGTGGATTTTCTCATACTCAAACCAACTGATGAACATCTCCTCGCAGGTTTCGACATATGGAAATCTTTGTTGTTCCATCAGGGCCACGTAAACTTCTTTGATCGCCACCGCATCCGCCCAACACTTGACCAGATTAGTACTTAATTGCTAAAGCATAGCCCGAGCATTGATCGGATGTTCTGAAAATTATTGCACATGTCCTGGTGTTATGCAGGTCACCTTTGCTAGTCCTTTGGCCCATGAAGAGTATTTTTTGGCGTGTTATTCGACTATGTTGCGCAAGTCGATGAAGTTGTTGGGTGTGTCAAATCAGGTAGTTTGATATCCTTCATCAGCTTGTTGATATTCAGACCCAGTTTCTCTCGGATTCCTCGGCGAAGTTACAAAGCCAATTTTTTTCGATAGTTGGAGGGATCTTTCCTACAATCAGAATTAAAATCATTTAGAAATTTCTTACAAAATGATACTAGGAAAAATATATGTAAAAATGTAAGCGTGAAGAATCTAGACTGGTGCAAACCTGTAAAGATTGCTAAGCCTGGTTGTTTAATACTTACGTGATCTCTGCAACCCTATGAATTACCTGCACCGTTTCTGTTAGTTCCGCCATTTTCCTTCAGTTATGGTGGGCTACATCCGTGTGCCATAGCATGAAAGATCAGGTACGAAAAACATGAGAGTCAAAGTCACACCAATGGTCGGTTGGCCCTTGGGGTTGAGAAAGGATGTCAGAGCCAAACATGTTCCGAAAGTAGGAGTAAGTTCCAAAAGAGTGGAATACTATCATAGGGGAAGTCCTTAAACGCTTCACGTCGAGGCAAGTTTCTCAAATAGAAATCGCATCAGCAAGTGTATTAACCATTATCAACTCATTATGGAGGCTGTGTAATTAAAAATAAATCGAGGTGATCATGCCACACATCCTCTGCAACTCCTATCGGTTGCATATCACATGCCCCGAATCATACCCGTCGCACAGATGTGACACAAAAATTATTTAAAACATCCTGTCCCAAGGCATTAAGTGTTCCCTAGCACGTTTCGACTCACTTTCCTCTCCTTTATAAATTCTATATGTTATGTATGTGTTCTACTTACCATCCGAGCTTATGCACTGACTTGTCTCGTGAGCCCAACTCGATCAAATTATTTTCTTTGGGACTTTTTCAAGTCACCCACGCATAAGGTAGATATGTTGTCGCACCATGGGGACTCCTCAAAGCTCAAGAAGAGGCCTACGAGGCAGCTGAAGCACCAGGCTTGAGCCACAAAATGGTTGGGAGTTATTCTTGTTTGCAATGGGTGTTTCCAAGGCTTTAAAGGGAGATTCCTACCTTCGCATGGAAGCGATAGTATCGCCTCGTGCGAAGGATAAAGTGGAGGAAGTTACGTCAGGAGGGCA
>JASDQU010712311.1:15927-37988 GCA_032191745.1 Picea mariana | reverse complement strand
TTCATACCAATCTTACTTTGTTCTGTAAACCTTGTCTTCTGCTGCTTGCTCTATCAGTCTGCTCTGCTTCGGCTCTATCATTCTGCAATTCTTCTCTTCCTTCACAAGTCTGCTTCTGCATCACGTTCTTTTGTCATTCTGTTCTTCTTCTCCTCTGCCTGTCATTAAATTTCATGCTCAGTATCTTCTCCTTTCTCTTTTCTAACTGTTTAGTTCTTTTTCCATTCAGAACAACCAACCACATACAGTGTCACACGTTTTCTTTTATACATCCTGCCTTGATGGTTCCACTTCCCCTCTCCTTCGGCAAGAACAACGACAACTGTCTCAGCAAATGAATCGTCATCTGAAACGCTAAGTAATTCTTCATGATGAGTCCGTTTCGTTAACAGAAATCATACCCAGTCGTTAACTCAGAGAGAGAACAGTGACCCTCCGATCAATGCTTGATCCAACAGTTCAGATCCCATCGTGATTTCGACACTTTTGGCATTCACAGGTTTTAGTCACTTACAAATCCCCTGACCAAGGGCTATGACCACAGCCTTATGTCTCTCTATTGAGGTTTTGGCCTTTCCCGAGATTTAGCCCCTTCCAGCTACACAATGATCCATGTGACCAGTTATCATGTGACCAGTTTCTCACCTCTCCAATCCCTGATGACCGATGCGCCCCTTTCCACGTGCTAGCCCTGCTGGCTATAGCCCTTGGCCCATAAGACCGTCAACACATGACCTCGGTCAAACCTCGCATCGGGGTTTCAACATTTGCGATGACATAATGTTTATGTCCACGTGATTCGCGATGCGCTTCAACCCTCCTGGCTGAGCCCTAGTCCAAGTGACCGTTACTCATGACCGCAGCCTTATCCCGTCGGGGCTACGGGGTTTGTGATGCCAAGATGCATACACCCACGTGATTCGTGATCGTCCAAATCTCGAAGCTCCTTTTCTCTGACAGTTGGCCTCCACTATGCCACCATCCTCCTTCGTTGCTATGCTGAGAGCTGGCCCCCACTTATCGGGGTTTCGGCGTTTTCGATGTCACTATGCACATGCCTCCGGAATTCCCGATCCCCGATTTCCCGATGACGGAGATCAACGGTCCAGATCTCAATCTTATCCAACGGCTGTGATTACATCACGATTTCGGATTTTATATTGCAGTGTGTTCTTGACATATCAAAGTCCCGATTGCCGATGCCTCTGCTGACATCACACGTGATTTGGCACGTGTTAAATCCTGCCATGTGTCACTCTGATTCATGAATTGTATGTGCCTGAAGTTTTAGATATGCCTGACACCTGTCATTACCTAGTTGTGCCACGTGTCCCTAGATGACATGGACTGCTTTCGTGAATTACATCGACGGTCTAGATCACATGTTGATCTGACGGTTCAGATTCAGTCGAAATTTTGCATATCGCAAAATCGGGGTTTTCGATGCATTATGTTCTTTGCATTATGAAATCCCGATCCCCGAAACTCCGATAAGGCCTCCTGGCTGCCACGCATCCATACGAATGAATGGTCCAGATCCCTGCTTGATTTAACGGCTGCGATCAAATCGCGAAATTGCATATCGCGATTTCGAGGTTTTCGTTGTCATTGTTCACGAAACTCATGGAACTCCGATTCCTGATTCTCCGATGAGAAAAATCAATGGTCCATATCTCAAGCTTGCTTTTAACGGTTGCGATCAAATCGCAATTTCAGGGTTTTCGTTGTCGAGTGAACTTTTCATATTGAAATCCCGATCCTCGAATCTCTGATGGCTTATCTCCCTCGCAACTTCTGGAGATCTGACGGCTATTGACCTTTCGGGAAATTTGGATGGGATCCGCCAGTCACCATCTTCCTTCTTCTCAGCAAACTTCTGTACTTCGAGCTTTTGTGGGCATCTTCTTCCATGCTGTTCCTTCTGAGATTTACATTCAAATTTCTTATTCTGCCATCCTCTTCAAATCTCTTATACTGCCATCTTCACTGTTGTCATCAATGACAAGCATTCACTTCATTCTGTCCACTGAAATTGCCAACACACAATAATTTTTGTTGTTGTTGTTGTTACAACATGTTGATACAACAAAAATTTTACATGTTACAACATGCTGGTACAATGACTTTTTTCATGCTGTTAAAAAAAAATTGTACTTGTTGAAACAATGATGTTTTTTCTATAACAATGATTGAATAAATTTGCAAATCTGCAAACAATAAAACCATAGGTGCATTAGGGTTATTCTATTTAGGATTGCAATAAAAACAAAACTTGAAACAAAATATAAAATAAAAAATCTGCAATTTGTGCATGATGGGAGTTTCATTTTTCCACGTTGAAACAGTATGAACACCAGCTAAAACAATCTCATGCTTGCAAACTTCTCGTTGATATGAGTAGCAACAATGCCATCTCTTGCATTTATCTAAAACTTGCAAACATTTTAGCCCTCATGAATTGCTTTCATTCTTCTGACCATAAATTAAAACCTATAACAAAACAATAAACATAAAAACCTTTAGTTGCAATTAAAACTCATTGGGAGCATGACAGGCTTATCAAAAGCATGGTCGTGGAATTAATTTACATCATTCGACGTTGTATGATCCACCTGGAATAAGGGTGATCGATCTGAACTTCTCTGTGAGAGACAAGCTCTAGAAATTTTACCATAGAAAGCATCATCTAGTTTTCAATTTCTTCAGAGGTAATTGCTAGAAAACGTAATTGCCAAAAATGTGTAACTATTAAAACACATGATTTTGAAACACATTTTCTGAGCAAACCGAGGCGAATTAGAAAAAAATAAAACATGGGTTTTCTCGGGAATGGAGGCAATTAGGTAATTCTTGAGTGATTTTCTGGATTTCACAATCATTTGGGAGAAATTCAGGGTTCATCGAAGATCCATTTTGCAAACTCCGTGAGGGAAAAGCGATTTGTTTTGAATTGTTTGAATACGACACCCTACAAGAAGAAGAATTCAAGTTAATAACAAACTCTGCTCCACATGGCATGTGATCTAAAAGTCCAATTTGATTTACCAATCAATGCTCTTTGAGAGGAGGGGGAGATTGAAGGTTGTGGATACAATGGGTGCAGGAGATGCATTTGTAGGAGATCACATTTATTTTGTTTGTTTTAAATTATATTTTTTTTGTAAATAAACAAAATAGTTTAAATAAATAAATGTTTATGTATATATATTTTTGTTTGTTTGTTTTGAATTAATAACACAAAACTAATATTTCTTTGTTTGTTAGTTGTTAATAACATAAATTATTTTTGTTTATATATATGTTTTTGTTTTGTTTTATTATAAAACAAAAACAACAAAACAAAAATTATAAAAACATTATAAAAATAAAAATATAAAAACACTTCAAAACTAAAATACAAATTTGCAAATGGACATTCTAAAAATTCATGAGTTGTTTTCACGATTTACGTTTCTTTGAGTCACTGTCACAACAATCGAAGACAAACCAGTATGCAACAACATAAGGTATAAAAACACAGTTTATTTCTATGAGTTTCTTGCATTCGTACTTATTTTTGTTTTGCATGATATATTCTTCGCAAATCTCACAATTTTTATGCAGGAATTTGTACTAAGTTTTGCAGGAACGAGGACACTCGCACTTTGCTGCTGAAGTGATTTCCAAGAATCACAAAATTATTCAAAGAACACATGCTTTGATAGACAGCTTGAAGGAGCTATTACACAAAAACGTTTTGCACATATTGATGTTTATTGTTATACAACGACCATGCTAATACACTATTATTTCCACATTTTGCCAAATTTCATGCTCTGACACTATCCCATTTCTCCTTCAAAGATGATTAGTCATCTTGGTGTTGAAGCCATCTTCCATTGCCTTAACTTTCATGACTTCACACATGCCTATTCTTTTCTGAGTTGCATACATTCCCTTATCTTTTTAAGTTCATTTTTGCCTTTCCAGTTTTCCTTCTGAATAAACAAACTCCTTTTCCATGATTACATTACTTTGATTTCCTTATCATAACCCTGTTGCTACTGAGATATTTACATCTATAGTCCTACCAATCTTTTACAAACTCATGTTGACTGATGCGGGATTCCTTAAGGCCCACATTTAAAAAGTCTTGCCCCATCGACCTCAACACCTTATTTGGGAAATAGACTAGAGTGCATTTTGAGTACCTAAAGACTTGCATTCCTTAATGGAAAGTTCTCTCACTGACGATCATGGGAATACATCAATGTCCCTTGATCATCATATCTTGCAAGTGGCTTGACCTCAGCACATCCATTCACACTTCGCAAGATGTACTCGGGTACCTTGATACTCATTGACATCAATGTTGAGTTTGTATCGCATTGGTTAACGACATTCATCAATGGCCGGTTATGCCCATGAGGTGAGAAGCTTCATGGGACTAGCAGGTTATTACCGGAGATTTGTGGAAGGATTCTCAAAAATAGAAAAACCCATCACCACCTTGCAACGCAAGGGGGTCAGGTATGAATGGATAGAAGAATGTGATAGTGCATTCATTGAGCTTAAGATGTTACTAACTAGTGCGCCAATTCTACAAGTGTCGGATATAGAAAAGGACTTCACAGTCTGCACGGATGCCTCAAAGAAAGGGTTGGGGGCCATGCTAATGCCGGATGGAGGAGTGATAGCTTATGCATCAAGGAAGTTGAAGAAACATGAGGAGCTATATGCAACTCATGATTTAGAGTTGGCAGCTATAATGCTAGCTTTGAAACTTTGGAGGCACTATCTGGTTGGGCGAAAATTTGAGCTCAAAATGGACCATCAAAGTTTAAAACATCTCTTCACTCAAAGAGATCTGAATGCCAGGAAAAGGTGATGGAGTGAGTTTATGAGTGAGTATGATTTTGGTATTTTGTACATCAAGGGAAAGGCCTTGAGTAGGAGACCACGTATCTTCTCCTTGGAAACCTTAAAGGTCAATCTGAGGGAACATGTGTTGACACAACTCCAAGGAGACAGTTGATATTTAAAGGTTACTTCAAACCTCCAGAGCGGGAGGTAGATAGATCCAAAGAATGAAGGATATAGTCTGGAAATAGACAGACTGTTAAGATATTGAGGAAGGATGTACATCCCTGAGAATGGGGATATTCGAAGCATCATACTGAAGGAAGCCCATAGAGCACTTTATTGTGCGCATCCGGGTGTGAAGAAGATGTACGCAGATATGAGGAAGCTCTTCTTCTGGGTAGGCATGAAGCGCGATGTAGTCCATTTCGTCACCAAATGCCTAGAGTGTCAACAAGTGAAAGCCGACCACCATCACCCGGCAGGCCTCCTACAACCACATGATGTTCCTATGTCCAAATGGGAAGTCATCTCTATGGATTTTGTTGTAGGGTTGTCGCTCACATCCCATAGACACAATGCCATTCTTGTGATAGTGGATAAGTTAACCAAGAGTGCTCATTTTATTCTAGTTAGAGACACTTACGATGTCACTGATGTGGCACGTGTGTTTGTAAGTGAGGTTATCCTTTTGCACGGGATACCTAAGAAGATCATTTCAGATAGGGACTCAAGATTCACTTCTAGGTTTTGGACAAGTCTACAGTCAGCATTGGGGACTCAGTTGAACTTAAGCACATCTTATCATCCTGAAACAAATGGGAAAACTGAGAGAGTAAATCAAGTCATGGAATACATGCTTAGAATGTATGTAATAGATAATCAAACCCAGTGGGAGAAGTACCTACCTTTGGTAGAGTTTGCCTACAATAACAGTTTTCATAGCTCCATCGAAATGCCACCCTACGAAGCTTTGTATGGGAGGCCATGCAGAATGACATTAAGTTGGGATAGACTAAAAGATCGAGTAACAATTGGGCCAGAATTTATTCAAGAGATGGAAGAATAGGTGATTTAGATTAGGCATAGACTAAAGGAAGCAGAGGATAGGCAGAAAAGCTATGCGGATGCACACATGACCGACCGAAGTTATGAAGTGGGAGATGAGGTTTTCATTCGTATCAGGCCTAATAAGAGTACCATATGGTTCGGGAAGGGGACAAAGTTGTCACCTCTATTTATAGGACCATTCAGGATCCAAGAGAAAATTGGACCTTTGCATATCGTCTCGTACTGCCACCCCACTTGCATAAAACTCATAATGTATTTCACGTATCTGTTTTACTTCATTATGTTGCTGATGAATCACATAAACTAAATTGGAAGGAATTGTAGGTATTGGACATGGGAACCCTCATGGTAGAACCATTACGCATATTGGACCATAGAGTCCGACAGCTCAGGAATCGTCTAGTAGACCAAGTTAAGGTCCAGTGGGACAAGTATAGTCCAAGATCTACTACTTGGGAAGACGCCGAGACACTACGGCGAGATTATTCCTCATTTTTTGATCACCTCGAGAACATGTTTCTCGAAGGTTGGGTGTATGTAACACCACCTTTTGACTTAGACAACCAGGATTACCTGAGGCCTATATACTTTATTTTCTAGTCACAATGAAACTATTAAGTGATACACCTAAACTTTAAATGTATGAACTTTTATGAATGATTAAATGTTATTGATGATGATGTATGTAATGCGATCTATTATGTGAATGTAAATTTTACGAATGTTTAAATGTTATTGATGATGATGTATATGATGTGACATATTGTGAGAATGTGAATTTAATGAATGTTTAAATGCTATTAGGATGATGTTGGATATGATGCAATCTATTTTGGGTAAATGATAATCTTATGAATGGGTGTCGAAATTGAATTATGGGAAACTTTGATGTTAATTTATCAGTATAGGGATACCAGATTGAAATGATTATAGTATGCAATTACATGATGATAATGCATAGAAATGTATGAGTTTGTGTTACAGACTAATCTGCAGGTTATGGGCTATGAAATAGCCAAGGGATAATGATGATGAAAGTGGATATCAGGACCACTAACCGAGAAACATTATGGTATGAATATTTTATGTGGAATTTATATTGGTTTGGATGCATTGCTATGATATGTGGACTAGTGCATGATTTCAGGTGATGACACTGCCCAAAACCGATTAAACGATGATAAAATCCCCAACAACACGGTGCCATTGTATATTCCATTGTAGGGTGTGGACCCTAGTTATGATTAGGAGGGGTGGAGGCATTTCCCACCGTGTATCCTCCGAAACTTGAAGTCATGGGAGGACGGTGTTAGTTCACGCTCCCCAAGACGTGTGATGATGACTGTCAGATGCCTGCTAGGGAAGTTTGGTCGAGATAGCGACACTTCCACTTACGGGTTCTATTTGGAGTTAGGTCAATATAGTTGACGCTCCAAGATAGTCTAGCAGAGGAAGGATAGGAATGGAGATGGAAGTAGGTTAGGGAGGAAGGATGAGTAGTAATAGTTGAGAAAGTATGGAGATCTGTCTTGTAGTGGAATTTAATGTTTTCCCTTCAAAAAAAAAATGTGTATATATGAATATTCATAATTACGTAACTAACCACAATTGTCTAAATAAAAATTGTTGAACTGGATAATAGTAATTAAAGGATTTCTCAAACGATTAATTGGTTTGTTGTCTTTTATAAAAGACTAATCTTGCTGACTGGATTGGATGCATACATAAATTACTAAAGGATGATAGTTTTGATTATTAGTACATGAACGAGACTTGTATGTACTAGCTACACATGCATTTCTTGTACATATACACTAGTATGTATGAGTTTTCTTGACCTACTTACTGATAATGTCGGTTAATTGTTATGAATATGTGAACCAGGTTTCTTTTCCTTTGTACTATAAGACACCTTAACTTCAGAACGAAGTTTCCTGAAGGGTGGGTGTATGTAACAACCCTAGTTGAATATATGTTTAGGGTTATTAAGTAAAAATTAATTAGGGGATTAATGGTCTTAACATGGTTTTAACTAAACAAAGATTGGCATAATAATACTAATTAAATATTTATTTATTAATTAATTGTTATAATTTTGATTAATTAATTAATTAAATTAATTATCTATCACATTGAATGAACAGGGTAATAAATTTAAAAAGATTAATAAATTGTATTGTTTAAATTAAAAGGTTACGTATACGAAGGGGATAAGGGGCATTAATAAACGGATAAGGAACATGAATAATGGGATAAGGGGCATTAACTATGTGGATAAGGGAATGAATGCAGAGATAAGGAAATAAATGAGGAGAAAGGGCGGTGAAGGAGGATATGAGCGGAGGAGGTTTACGAAGGAAGGGGATTATCATTCTACGGGGAATTTTTTATTTTGGAGGGTTCTCTTGGATTTGCACAGAGGAGAGTTTGAGTTCTGTAGTCGGGAAGGATTAGTACAGGGGGCACTGGTTTGCTGGAGGTTTTGGGCACGGGGGCCAGGATATCCATATGGTATCCTGGAGCTAGGAAGCTGTCCTAGTTGGCAGGGTGGAAACAAGGTTTGGGCAGTGTTTGACACAGTTCAACAATGAACAACCAGATCGACGGGGGAATTAGCATCAGACCAAGGTATTTTGAAATTTACGTATTTGTTTTATGCAATTTAAGGAATATGATGTGTTATGAGGTTGTCCGTAAGCTATTATGTTTAACTCAATAAATTTATACATTCTGGTGATTAATTTATTTGTGCAATTGAAATGATTTATATCAAAATTTGTATTTATAGTCACTAGAAAGTATTTACAGTCACTGCATGTATTATGCCTCAAGATCCATGACATTGCATTGGGATCCATGATGCTACATTGTGATCCATGTACTCATATATGATCATATCTACATATATTGGGATCCATACCATTTTCCTTGGGATTCATGTCACCGCATTGTGATCCATGAAAGTGCATCGATCCATGAGAGGGATGCCATGTAACCACACATGCCACATGGACCACTTAAATTCATTCTCCTTTATCAATTGGACATTTCATTCACACTTATGCATTATTTATCTCTCCTTGGACCACACATGGGAGTTATTAATGCATTGGAGGAGTTGGTTACAAATTATGGAGGTGGTTATAGGTTTTTATTTTGACCTTGTGATGATGTGCCATGCTTATTTTTTATCTACTTGAGAATCACCCACCTAGAGGAGGCCACACATGCCATTTATATTGAATTTTTTACTTGGGTGGCTCACACATGTGAGAGGTAGTTTCATCTTCTTGAGTTCGTTATTCTAGACTTTGACCTTTCCATCATTTAAGGGAGTTGGTTGGAGGATCTTTGGGAGTATTTGGACAATGTTGACTCAATCATTCACCCTCTCATGGGAAAATTTCACCTTTATTGAGGAGTGCACCTAATTTATTCTCTCCCTCTATCCCACACTTGTGGAATTTATTATTATATTTGGACCATTCTTTAGGGTCATTTGGCTCTTGGAGGGTTTTGAGGGATTTGTTAAATGATTTGTTGTATTTTCCCATGGTTTTGACTGGATTAATGGTTTTTACCTCATAGTATTGAGCTAGCACATTGTGTTGTATTGTATTTGAGGAGGGATACATGTATTATGCCTCAAGATCCATGACATTGCATTGGGATCCATGATGCTACATTGGGATCCATGTACTCATATATGATCATATCTACAAATATTGGGATCCATACCATTTTCCTTGGGATTCATGTCACCGCATTGAGATCCATGACAGTGCATCGATCCATGAGAGGGATGCCATGTCACCACACATGCCACATGGACCACTCAAATTAATTCTCCTTTATCAATTGGACATTTAATTCACACTTATGCATTATTTATCTCTCCTTGGACCACACATGGGAGTTATTAATGCATTGGAGGAGTTGGTTACAAATTATGGAGGTGGTTATAGGTTGTTATTTGGACCTTGTGATGATGTGGTATGCTTTATTTTTATCTACTTGAGAATAACCCACCTAGAGGAGGCCACACATGCCAGTTATCTTGACTTTTTTACTTGGATGTCTCACACATGTGAGAGGTAATGTCATATTCTTCAGTTAATTATTCTAGACTTTGACCTTTCCATCATTTGAGGGAGTTGGTTGGAGGATCTTTGGTAGTATTTGGACAATGTTGACTCAATCATTCACCTCTCATGGGGAAATTTTACCTTTATTGAGGAGTGCACCTAATTTATTCTCTCCCTATAGCCCACACTTGTGACATTTATTATTATATTTGGACCATTCTTTAGGGTCATTTGGCTCTTGGAGGGTTTTGAGGGATTTGTTAGATGAATTGTTGTATTTTCCCATGGTTTTGACTAGATTAATGGTTTTGACCTCATAGTATTGAGCTAGCACATTGTGTTGTATTGTATTTGAGGAGCCTCTTCACCTATAAAAGGAAGATTCCTCCCTCATTTAAAACCATTGAATATTAACGAGAAACTTTTCTTAATATTTTTTTGAGAATCTATTTCTTTTCTTTGTTAATGTTTAGTCATTTTCAAGGTTTATATAAGCAATTTTAAAGTCTTTTTTGGAATAAAAAGGCTGCTAGAAGACCAAAGAATTAAGGGTAAAATGATCCACTTGGGAGGGTTGTCAAGGTAAGTTCTCTAACCTTACCCCTTTTATCATTGAAGTTATTGTTCATGCATTAAGGTAGGACATCTGATGGCTCTATCCTTTTTCTTGGCCAACCTTTGAGTTCACCTTGATAGTACTAAGAAAGGTTTTCATAACGTGTTATCCTCAATCTAGATTACATTGATCCTCATTGACTTATATTAGTTCAAATCATGCTAACTAGTTCTCAAATAAACATCTATATGTTGATCACAAGAGGGTTTGAAAATAATTTTTAATTTAAGTAGAAATTGATCACTTTTATGGATGCCCTAATGCATACTTTGCTTGGAATGGTTGAAATCAATACAACATAAATGGGGTTGAAAATAACTTTTATTGCAACATTTTGAAGGAGTGTTTTTCTAGGTTATTATAAACTATCATTGGATGTATTGGAAGGTCAAACAACCTCATTAAAAGTGAAATCGTTGCATGTTCTTTATTGTTGTTCTGGAATTTTTGTAGTATTCCTTTTTCTGCAGAGATTTATTGTTGTGCATGGATATTTGTAACCATCCTCTTTTTCAAATGTTTCAAGGATTTCATTATATTCATTTCCATAGGTGTCCAATCAACTTTGAAGAGAGATAAATTACCTAGTTTCAAGCCTTGACATTACCTCCTATGTGTTATCCAAAACTTTATCCAGGACTGTCATAAAACTGCCGAAGTATTCCACTTTCAATAGTGATTAAAGTGTTGATGTCTTGCAATGTTTTTATGACACCTTGTTTTACACATCCCAAAGAAGCCAAAATATGTTAAGGAATTCCAAAGGACCTTGTAATTAGTCTAATTGTTGCCTCCTTTCACTATTGTATGAAGTTTTGTTAACCATATTTTGTTGTGGCATTTGCATGTCTTTTGGCTTGGTTGGTTGACCACGATACATTCCTACCCTAACAACCCCAAACAATCTACCCAAACAGTGCAACATTTATATTGTTTGCTAGTTGAGAGGGGTGATTCATGCTACAATCATGGTTCCAAAGAATTTATATATATTGTATGATGAGAAACATATTAATTTCTGAGTGTTGATGAATGAATGATAAGTTTGGTTAATGAGATAATTTCTGTGCCTTGGCATATAATAATGAAATTTGCTAATCTGGTAGCATTGTATTTCTTCTAAAGTTATGACATTGAACTCATTGTCGTATTCTCTTTTTACAATAGTGACACTTCATGTGTTTCATGGCATATACTTATTGAATGGATGCAAACTTATATTGGTTATGAACTTGTTACAATGATGCTCTATTTCATTGCTATCATAACGACCCAATTTCATGCTTAAATGTTTCATAAGTACTTGTTCATGATTCACTTCTTGCACATATGAAATTTTCTAAATGACGATTATCTTGTGAATGAATATATACTTTTTACGTAGAAAGTTTCACCTTGAACATTGTATATTGCTTGATCACTAATTATGAGTAATGTTGCATTGGCATGTTGTGTTGAATAAAGTAAGTGTTTTCCTTCCAAGAATTCATTGAGAATTTTCTTCTCTTACTTTTCTTGAAGCATCAGTTTAGAGAAGTCAACCCAGGTCAAAAAAAGTCCTTGTCCTCACCTCTCTAGAAATGCAATGATAAGACTTAGTATTAGCCCCCTAGGAAAATCCTCCTTATGTTAGAAACCATGGCCTAGAAATGTAGAGGCAAGGGCACTAAGGTGATATTGGGTGGCTTCCCTATATATTTCCTCAGGCTTCCCTATCTAGAAGATAATTAGTTTGAATGGTCAGGTCATTCAACTGACTCAACCAACCAACCAACTATTGTGGCCACAACAACCCTCTTATTTTTCTTTTATAAGAAAAATGAAAGGGGCCCCTACCAAATTGAATATATGAAGATGGTTTGGAGTTATGCAACAACTTCACTTGGATGACCTCTTTAGTGTGAAATCATAGAAGCTACTATAATTGGCCCAAAAATCAATTTTTATTTTTTTTTATCAAAAATAAAATTTTAATTTTTTTTTAAAATAAATTGTCGTCGTCGCAATTTCCACGCACCATAGAAATCTTGCGACGCACTTACTATACAAATCATGAAAAATAGCATAGAAATATACCCTATTTTCATTGCACTTGCGACGACCCTTACAAATCTTGCGACGAACTTGCCATACAAATCACAAAAAATGTATAGCAATTTCGTCGCAATTTACCATGTTTTTGTCGCACTTGCAACGACCCTTACAAATATTGCGACGCACTTGCTATACAAATCACAAAAATTATATAGCAATTTTGTGGAAATATACCTTGTTTTCATCACAATTGAGACGACCTGTACAAATCTTGCAACAAACTTGCCATACAAATCACAAAAATTGTATAGCAATTTCGTCGCAATATGCCCTATTTCCATCGCTCATGCAACGACCGCTTCGAAAGTTGATTAGTCGCAGACTTTTTCCTTACTTTGCCTATATTGTCGGGTGTGTGACGATCTCTCTTTATTGTCGCGCTTGCGAATATATCTCTACATTGTCTCATTTGTGATGATTTCCCTACTTTGTCTCATTTGCGATGATTTCCCTACTTTGTCTCTCTTTTGACGATGTCTCACAACTTCCCTAGTATCATCGCTCTTGTGACGTTAATCCAGGTTCATTGCATGTGCCACATCACATTAAACAATGTTTGGGAGACTCAATATTCATTGCAATATCCATGACATAACATCGCAAGAGCGTCAAAATAGCCATCGTAAAATGACCCAAATTTGCGAGTGGCAGTGGAAATGTTGTAGCAACATTTCTACTGGCCGAAAATTTGATAGGATATCAACAAGTATATCTGGTCTTGCACTTCCCATGCTATTTCCAAACCAACCATTAAGGAACAAGTCATGTACACCCATGTGCCTACTACTAACAGACCTTGGGAATCCATCTCAATGGACTACATGTCAAGCGTTTCATTCACCAAGAGGGGAAATGAATGTGTTTTTGTGGTTGTTGATTGTTTTTCCAAGATGGTGATTTTGGTCACCTGCAATAAGAGCATCATAATGGAGGCCACTTCCAAGATATTCTTTGAATGAGTGTGGGTACAATTTGGGATCCCACAAACCATTATCTCATATTGGGATAGTCAGCTCCTCAACACATTTTGTTCAAGCCTCTTGTCACTACTGGAAACCAAGCTCACCAAGTCCACTACCTTCCACCCCCAAATGGATGGCCAAACCGAGGTCGTCAACCAGATGATCATGCACATCCTTCACATGTACAATTATAAGCACCCTCGCACCTAGGATGATATTCTTCCCTATGTTCAACACAACTACAATAGATAGATAAATAGATCAACCAACCACATCCCCTTTTATGCAGGGTTGGGATTTGAACTATTGGGTCCCATGGATGTTGCACTACCCCTTGCGGCCACCCAGGAAGACTCATCGCATGCTCCAACTAGAGCTTAAAAAACCACCTGATTCATTGCGAAGATCCATGACATCCGCAAATAGGTTCAAGATATTTTATAGAAGTCCAATTCCAAGTACAAAGAACACCATGATAAGCAATGGGTTCAACACCAGTTTCAAGTGGGAGACAAAGTTTGGTTTCACTTTCAGAAAGAACGCCTTACAGGGCTTCATCAAAATGATCGTTCACTTTGTTATGGACCCTACACCATCACTAAGGTTGTGGGTGACAATTATTTTGAGCTCAACCTCCCCCCATTACTTGGCTTGCACCTAGTATTCAATGTGGAACTCCTTTGGCCTTATTTCCCTCCAATATTGGACACCTCGAAGATAGCAGAACAATTGACACCAATAGAGCTCAACCTTGACTACATGAAACAGGAATCCACTTATCATATCATGGAAACACATGTCAAGTTCACTTGACAATAGAGAATCCATCTATATCGGGTTGTCAATGTAGGGAAACGCCTCCACCAAGACAAGTGGCTCACCCAGGGCCAAATTCAGCATAAATTTCCCCATGTCATGGGGGAACTCAACGTAATGGAGAACATTGATTCCTAATGGGGGAGGATTGATCCAGGAGGATCTAAATGGCCACCCACCTTGTCCAATTGTCTCAAAATAGTTTTTTTGGTAACTTACTATATTTAGTAGTTTTTTTGTTCTTGAACTTTTAGGGCCATTTTGAGGGCCTAAATGATGCTTTTTCATGATCAGGAACCTCAATGACATCCAAAGGCTCTCATTGACCCCCCTAAATGAATATCCTCTTCAATACCTTTCCAACGATCTATCGTGCGCTCAAAATGGAGATCATATGCAAAATTTACGGCTCTGGGAAATTGATGTACTAACTTACCTCAATGGGGCCCACATGTCTTTTGGTGCTTCATCTCCTAGGATTAGGTTTTTGGATGTTTAGGGTTTTGGAATTCTTTTTTATTGTAAAAATTCCTTGAGAGCCTCATTCTACTCATCATCTTGTGAATGAGCGTAGTCGTCGCATCTCTTCTCAGAGATAAGTTGCCACCATTCTAGCAAGCTTTTTTTTAGTCTGCATTTTACAGTTTTCATCATATTTATTATTTAATAGAAGACAAGTTTTATTGTATCTCTAATATTGTTCACTGTGTCTCTGTGTTAATATTATAAATCTATGGTTTCATTCCATTCCTCTCATAAATCTGGATCAAAATGAATCTCAAAATCAAGTGCAAAATTGAGCTCTACCCTTTCCGCGTTCACCCCAGTCCCAATCAATGATTCTCTAAATTCAAACATTATGAAAGAAGACTTGAAAATATGATAAGTGGATAAATAAAAATGAATATAAAGGGTTTTAAAATTTTAGCACTTATAAAGTGGTAACTCAGGAGAGATTGCACCCTTCACAAAGGGACTCATATAAATGAATGAAATGACACCATACACCATGAAGTAAGACCAACACATGCCACTATCACACTTACTCTTGAAGGGTTGCTTTCTTTCACTATTTCCCTTAGGATATATCCCTCTACTTCGGTATTTTATTTAACTATTTTGGTTGGCACACATAATAGGCTCAGATGAAGGTCCTCCCATATTGAAACTTCCCAACTTACTTAAAGTCCTAATCTAGTGTGATATTTGAATGGGATACTGATGTGAATTGTTCATGTTTCTTATATCTCAAGTAACAACTTACTTTACATTATTCAAGGATTGGTATATATTCTTAACACTGGCTTAGTTGATTTCATATTTTGTTTTGATCTGGATGCCCCTGCCATGGTTCTTTGAAGTACGCCCCAATATTTCACCCAAGACAATATGTCTCTATCACCGGATATGGCATGTGTGATGTAGATAAGTGAGTCACCCAATGGCTTGACACATTCAAACAATGTATCTCACATCTTTAGGATCTTGGAAAATGGATAGATGGGATTTATTTTGACTGAACGGGTCATGGTGTCATACATATGGGATGGAAGCCCACATGGTGGGAAGTGTACTCTATGTATTACTAATCATTTGATGGAGGAAATTGCACCGATGGACAGTTGGATTCCTTGCATAGATCAGATACAGTCCTCTCCACCTTGGACACAACACTCTATGTCTTGGATAATGTCCCTCCTTTTATAATGATGTCACACATTACGGTTTGAGAATGATGGGGCTTGATGATGACTTGGGGTACCACTGATGATGTGACATGACCATATACAAGGAGATGCACCCCCTACCATTATTTCACCATTATATGATGACATGTGGCCTTAGAAGGCCTTCACACACCCTCTTGGAGCATGATGTCATGACACGTGTGACCTATGAGGGAATTTTTGTATTGTTTTGCATGATTTATAATTTGTAAATTAAAATATGAGGGGTTCACCCCACATATAGACCTGAATTTTTACATTTTGGACTACTGAAGAACTGGGATTTTCCTTATAAATAAGGCTAGTGCTCCATTCATTTGGATCATCACTTCCTCTCACATTTGTGGGAGTGATACTTTAGAAAAGTTCATTATCTCTTGTTTCTTGTACCTTGGATCTAGTGTGTACTTGTCTAATAAGGATCATTGTGGATTATTTCATTCTTTCTTGGATGTGTGTTGTTGTAACTAGGATTTTCCTTTCCTAGTGACTTAGATAAGTAAGTAATTGTTGTAATTTTATGTCATTGTTAATGTTTTAAGGTGTTAATTACTATCTTTTGCATGTTACTTTGTCTTGGTGAAACTCTAGGGAGGATACAAAAGTCTTTTTCTCCTCCATACACTCTGTTTATCCAATTTTTTTTAGAACATTCTTTTTCTAGGGTTAATAGCTGATCTGAAAATGAAATGGCTTGAATTTCTTTAAAATTGCAAGTGAAATGGTATGTTCTTGGGTAATAGGATCAAGTTACAAACACATAAATATTAATGAGTTTTTTTACTTAATCATGAGTAGCATAACAATCATAAACAACCATCAAAATACACACATTAACACAAAAAAAAATGATACAGGAGTTCACCCCTCTCCTGGGTTATATCTCATGGTCTAGATTCCAATGGATCATTTTCATTAATTCCCAAAGTGTCAAAATCAGTGCTTTAAAATGATTTGAATGAGAAATGGATGGCTTCAATGGCTCCAGAACATAAAAAAAACCCTAGTTGGGCTCTTCCTGCACCTGGTTTGGCAAAAAACTGTGGTGGAATCACTCCCTGGAAGTTTCTCCCAATTTTTTGTTGTCTGTGCTCGCCAAAATGCACCCAAACTGATTGAACCTAGATGACAGACATTTCTCATGCCAAAAATCTAGCACACATGGCTTCCAGTAAAGTCTGGCAAAATATCGCACTGTCGGTGCACTAGCCCCTTTTCCCAGCGAAGGTCCTGGACGTATGTCAACCATATTCCCATGCCCTAGGTGCTTAACCTGAAACCAGTGGCTAATAATTGTGCAAATCTCTCACATGTGGTGGTGTCATGTGGTACTGACATGTGGCTGGGCGCATGGTCAGATGATCGTTGTATCATTTGACAAGTGGTGAGCTACATCATTTGAAAACCCACACGAAGTTGTGTGATATGGTAAGGTCATATGGTATGGGTCACAACCAAGGGTTGGTATTAGACCCAACATGGACCTCTCCCCCCATAGAAATGGTTTCAAACTTAAAAATGTTTCCCAACATATGGTGGTAAGAACTACTATGTGGACAAGTCGGTAGCTCGATGCCTGCCAAGTCTTCCACCAGTCCCCAAAGGTTGCGGGTTCGACCCCCCGCTAACACAAAAAAACATTTTATTCCTTGGAGGGTGTGCCACGTGGAAGCCCATGTCTAGGACACGTGGCATCATAACATTGGTCCACATACTCTACCATGTCACCATCTGACAACTCAACATTTGACACATGTCATGTACGATACCTTTCCACATCAACCTATGCCACGTAATCACCTGCCACATGTCAGTACGACATCCTACCACGTATCAGTATGGTAATATGCCACATCAGCAGTATGGCCCTTCCACATCAGCAATATGGACATGCCACTTCAACAGCATAAGCATGCCACGTCAGCACTGTACGGACTATACAGTCAACAAAATTTCACATGTTTGGCGAAGCGGATAGAACACAATATCTCACTCATACGAATTTTGTTTGAACCCATTCAAGTTGTGTTGGTATTGTGAGGACAAGGCCTACACAAGAGTCTGTTTTGAATCAATTATGAGAACTTTTATTTTTGAGCATATTTTGATCCCTTGGATTACTCCTCCCCATTGGGAAGCTTTTGGACCTCCAAAAGACTACTTTCAGTCAATCTAAATATGAGGGTACATTTCCCTCACCTTTCCAACCTAAATCCACATGGTCTTACTTGGATTTTTTCCTTTAAGACCAATTCAAAGGTATTCCACATTCCCTCGTTTTGAAGTTCTCATCCTCTTGTCAAGAATTGTATCTTTATGCAGTTTCGAAAGATATTCTAGAGAGAAATCATCTATAGAATGAATTTGAACATGTTCTCCTTGATCATCAATCAAAAGAGGCTCATACAATCTCAAATTATCAACATTGACAACTGCATACATTTGCATATAAGGAGGCAAATCCAAACGGAAGGCATTGTTACCAATATTTTCAAGAATCTTGAAAGGTCCATATCTAATTGGTTTCAGTTTTTTTCCTTCTCCTTTAAGCCTCTCTTTGCTAATGTAAAGCCATACTTCATATCCAACTTGGAAATTGTGATCAACATGATGCTTGTCATGTCTTGTCTTGTACTTGGCTTGGATCTTTTCCTATTGTTCTTGTACCATTTGATGCACCAACTATATTTGTTCAATGAACTTATTTTCCCTATCAATGTCATATTGACCATCAATAGCAATGTATTTTCCAAAGATAAAATCTAAAGGATATTTTGGAAAACAACCAAAACATGCCTCAAATGGATATGTTTGAGTTGAACAGTTCTTAGCCTAGTTGTAAGAATGTTGAATGCAGTGTAGGTGATCATCCCAAAGATTAGGATGCTTGTTGCAATAACCACGAAGAAGATGCACTATTGTTCTATTAACCACTTTTGTTTGACCATCAGTTTGTGGATGAAAAGTTGTTCTCTTTTTTATCTTGGTGTCCATGATTGCCCATAAAATTGACCAAAAGTTCCCAATAAATCGATAAGCGCAATCAAAAATACTGGATTTAGGCAACCCAAAATGTACCCAAATGTGTTGAAAGAACATTTGTGTCATTTGCGCAGTTGTAACCTGCTTCTTACAAGGCATCAAAATACATATTTTTCTGAAACGGTGATGCCGGAGCATCACTATCAAATCCTGAAAGGTAGACATGGAAGCAAAGTTGACACCTTAGCACATTGAAAGAACCAAAGCCAAATCTTAGCTAGCTTGGTAGCAGTGTAGAGTTTTGAATTTTCTGTTAATTAAATTAGACTGTGTAAAGTCAGGCCAACGTTTGAAATGAAGAAACGATTGTAAAACCTTACATGACTGTAAAATATTACAGGTGTAGGATACTTGCCCCGATTAGTCATTAGGTTGCATTTAATTGAGTAGGTAACCTCTAGAGTAGGAGGTGATAGATTTATAGATAGGAGGAAGAAGAGTGAAGAGGCTTTGGGTCCTTAGACAAGTTTTCATTGTAATGGTTGTAAGAGATAACTAATGTAATCATGTTTTTTTATTTTAAAGGAATGGAACAAAGAAAATTAATTCAATTGTATAGTGTTGATACTGTTTGACTGTTATTATGTATTTTGTGAATGTAATAGGTTCATGGAGAATGAGTAATTGAATAACTCTCTAAGTATTTATCTTCTGTAAGTTATGCAAGGATTTCATATTGAGCGCAAGGAGTGCGCGTGAGGGAGTCTTTTCGACTCGAAGTTTAGAAGAGATAGTGGGGGACTTTCATATGCAGAGTGTGCATATTGAGCGCAAGGAATGTTTGTAGAGGCAAACTCATTGTAAGTTTGAAGGATCAGGAAGTTGAGCATAGAGTATTCTAGGAGGGCATCAGAAAGTCTTTTGAAAACATGCAGAGTGAAAGTGTGTGCTAGGGCGAGGTTGAAATTTCATTTGCCAAAATCTCAGGAGGAGTAGTGGTTCTAAGATTCGAAATGAAACCCTTAGAAAATTTCTAAGTTTTGAAGAGTTGACACATTCAAAGGAGAAGCGCAGAAATTGAAAGTTCGAAGGAAGAACCAGTATGGAGGATTGAGTGAGAGAAATAATTCAGAGTGAAGTTCACGAAATCCAAAATTGTGAAACGATCGTGGCCGTTCAATGAGGCAAAACATGTGGCGATAGATCAACGTTTTGGTGATTCGTAAATAGAGGATTTGGAGGTAGGCATTGTGAAAACTCGCGAAAAGCGAAATTGTGATTTAATCATATCTGTTGAAACCGTGGAAGGTTGTGAACCATTGATTCAATGTAAGCGGAGTTCAAAGAATTCACAATTTCGGTTATCGGAGGAAGCGAGACGAGCAACATTTCAATAGCCAAAACGCGAAATCCTGATTTGCGAGGAATTGATCTGGACCATTGAGTCACGGGAAGTCTCAGACCGTTGATCTAAGGTGATAGATTTCAGGAGTTTGGGAGTTTGAAAGATGGAGATTCGGGTTGACTTATATACTCGACACACAAAATCACAACCCACCTTTTCGGATAGCCGTGTGGTCACAATGGGTGGCCATGTGGAGGAAGCTTTATGCCTAGTGCTAGTTCGCGTGGGTGAGGTTTTTCTAAAGGACCTGTGAACTTGTATTGTAAAGGTTCCAGCAGGGAATCACTGAGCTAGTCTAGCTCGAGAAGTCAAAATATCTTAGACCGGGAGGTCACGCAGCCCTTGGAGAGAAGGGGGGTCTAGACCAGACGATCAACCACACAGTAAAGATAATCATGATTCTTTTTATACATAGGTAGACCTCCTACAAAGTCCATGGATATGATTTCCCAAGAAGGAGAAGGAACGAGAAGTGGAGTATACAAACCTAACTTTCTATTGCTAGGCTTACTTGTAGCACAGAAAGAACATCCTCTTACATATCTTCAAACGCTTTCGTTCATAATATATTTGCAAATTATCCACTATCTTGCGTACACCAAAGTAGCCAACAATAAGAGAAGAATGAGCTTCCCTTATGATGTTGACTCTTTCACCCTTTGGAATACATAGCTTGCCAAGATGATACAAAATCTTATCATGCACATGGTAATCCAATTACTCAACTTGGTTAGAATGACAAAAAGTTGCATAAACCTCTTTAAAATCATCATCTAAAGCATATTGTTCAACATAGCTCTCATACATGGTAGAATTATGCTGAAGAATAACTGAAGCACTGACAATAGGCCTAGAAATTATATCAACAACTTTGTTCTAAATGCCTTTTTTATACCTTATAACTAAGTGTAATTSTTGTAGAAAACYCATCCATCTGAAGTTCCTTRTTTGTTGTAGCTTTGTTTGTGGTTGTAAGTATTGCAATGGTTGATGATCTGTGTGAATGATAGTTTCTTTTCCCAACAAATAATGTTTCCATTTTTTCACACTTTGGACCAATGCTTACAACTCCTTATTATAGGTAGCATATTTAATCACAACACCATTAAAAGTTTTAGAATGAAAACAAATCATCTTACCATGTTTCAACAAGACTATTCCCAATGCATAATTTCTTTCATCTTTTTGGATCTCAAATGATTGTCTCAGATTTAGAAGTGCACAAACTGGAGTTGAACTAATCTTCTCCTTCAATGCATCAAATGATTTTTGTTACTTGCCTCCCCATTGGAAAACGTGATTGATGCTTTTCACTGGATGTAATGGAGTTGCAATTGAAGAGAAGTTAGCAATAAAATTTGTCCAATATTGGGATGCTCCCAAAATCCTTCTTGCCTCTGTCACATTGTTGGGATTTGGCCAATACAAAATGAACTTGACCTTGGAAGGATAAATTTTTAGTTC
>JASDQU010712308.1:5126-27441 GCA_032191745.1 Picea mariana | reverse complement strand
GAAAGAGACAGGGAGCTAAACTCCACTGAAAAGGGAAAAGGGGGCTAAGAATTTATGAGAAGGGCTAAGCCAAGGGGGCTTAAGTCCAAAATAAAATTTTATTAATATTTCTAAAAAGTATAATTTAAATATATTTATTTATCCTAAGTTCCCGAGGGATGGGAATGAGTCACCAAGTGGCTAAAGCTAATTTTGAAGGTGACAAGTGTCCAGTTATGACCATGCAAATATATGGTTGAACCTTAGTGTATTTTGGAAAGGGGGATTCACTCATTTTCTTCATCTGTTGGACCATATGAACGGGGTACAACCATTACCTTATCTACAAAGAAAAGGTTGGAAAGGGGTTTCCATCTAGTAACCAAAGTCTTTGCTGTCGAAGAAGTGGGTACTAAGGTCCGTGAGCATTCTCTCTAGGTGAGAGATTTGTTGTCGAAGAAGCGGATTTTCAGGCCCGTGAGCATTCTCTCAAAGTGAGATATTTGCTAGGAATTGTTCCCTAGTGCATTGGGAATTAGTTACAGGGCTCTGAGACTTCTTGTCTGGCCTGTTTCTTAAGCCCTGGAAGGGAAGAGGGGCAGTCAAGGGACTATTGAGAAGAGAAGGGGCACACTTCTTGGGGTGGGACAAGCATGTGGGGAATGAGAGACTGTAGGCTAGTCATAGCAATTTTGCTGTTATCAGACCTTAGCTTGGCATTATAAATCCTTTTGGCCTGGTGGAGTTTAAGCCCCATCTCGGGGGTGACTTGTTGTTGAAAGTTTATGAGCAACAAAGTCTATGGCTGGGAGGAATGTTTGAGCTTTGCGCACAATTGACGACTCTTTATAAAAGATAAGTGAGTTGATTGAGGCTTCCTTCCCCAATCCCAAAGGATAGATAGGTCTTGAGAGGCCACCACAATATAATTGAGGAACAAATTTAATCTCCAGCAACTCGATTAAAAAAAACCCAAAATCCAGAGGGGACGAGAAAACCTTGAATTCGTGAGAACAAGAGAGAGCCCTATTTCTGGAAACCTTGAGGGAGTTTATACCAACCCGTTTTCTGAGGATTAAATGGAAACGATCATGAGAGAGGCCAACTAACATTGAGCAGATAATTTTCAATGGTTACCCGAAATTCTTAGGAGCACTACAGAGACTGGCAAACAAATTACTAAAGAAAGTATCTGACCTCCGCCCAATTACAAAGTAAACCCCACATACAGGATGGACCCCGAATAAAGAAAACATAATGCTGTCCCCAAATTCATAAGCAAATAACCCGAACAGACTCAAAGGATGACATAAATGTAAATGAAAACGCTTAGAAAAGAGATAATGGAACATGTTGACTATGAGATTGCCGAGGAGTGGGAAGGAATCAAGTCGAGGGCCACTGTTCTGGAGTTGGTCGGAACATCTATTGCTATGAATATGCTTGGAGATAAACAACAAACCCATCTCATCCAAGCCTGGAAGAACTAGCCCACACACACATGAATGAATGCCGAATTCCATACCACATCCTTTGATATGTGCAGGTTTGGTGCAGTTAATTTGATAGACCACCAACCTTGCACAAAATTGGAAACCCAAATCATGAATTATTAAGGGATGGAGAGAAGCGCTTCCATTTACAATAATTTCTCCTTTTCCTAGGCCAGACCCTTCTTTATCCTTTTGATCTGGTATGAAATTTAGGTCTCATTTGATGTGATAAAGAGAGTATTCATTGAGGTTTTTTAAGAGTGATAGGGATATTGAATTTACACCAGAATAAACATTACCTACCATGATAATATTTTTGACAATCACTCCGATTACCATCATGGAGTCTCCAAAAATTGTTAGCCTTCGAATCCCAATCGATCAAGCGAGTCTAATGCCTTCAAATAGGGCATAAGCCTATGCCTCATTATTTGTCATAGGTCCTAGTCCCTAGGCATAAGTGATTATGATATGTCCTTCAGGATTGCAAATTATCCTCCTCGCACCTGCCGCCCTTGAAAATATCCACAATTTTGAGAAATGATAATTTTTCCATAAAATCACTATATGTCAAATAAGAACACATCATTAAAACAAAAATATAAAGATACGATTATTTCAAAATTAGGAAGTTGCTTTTAAAAACCAATAACAAGAAAATCATCCATCTTGTCCATTTTTTAGAAGGGAATGTAAAATGACAACTTCGTAAACTTGCCACCATATTCACAACATAGTTTTCAATGGATTCTTGAGAACCAAGTCTATTCTATTAGGTTATTCCTATAAAACATTCAATAGATTGGACTCTTTCTTCCTACACTCAAGGAAATTGTGTCATGAATGTTTGATTTTTGGATGAGGTGCCTACGGTGTTCTATAGTGAGGTTATCGGTTGGCCCATGAGAGAAATTGGGTTGGGTTGAGTGAGTTAAAACCCTATATCTTGTTTCCTTCACATTGGTGGCCTCATAGCTTCGACATGGGATGACATGTACACTAGATGTGTAACACACCCAACCCCTAACCCTTCCTTAAGCTGGTGGGGTGTCAAAATTCCCTCTTCCTCGCCTTAATTCCTTTCTCAAAACGGAGCCCATAGATGGAATCTTCTCATTGAGATCTTTCCAATGATTGAAACCATGCTCAAAACCGAGCTCGGGATCAAAAGTTATGGCCTCCTAAAGTTTCTCGGCCTTCTTTGCCAAAATCCACCTCACGCCCACATGGATCTTCACCACATGTACCATCCCACGTGGCACCACCTAGCGTTGACATGTCAGAAAATGAGTTCCTCTGACATGGCATGTCAACATGTGGAACTTGGAGGTAGATCCATGCCCAATCGGGCATTAGGACCCCGCATATCCCCAACAACTAACACTATTGAAACCTTCCCAATTGTTGGTTATTCAATGGTATGATCCCCAGAACCATACCTCAACTGGGAACTTCTCCCCAGCAGAAGCCTCACCCCATTTGGCACCTCAACTCACTAGGAAACTTAGCCCACCGGGCACTAGGCACCCAGGGTAAGTCACAAACCTCCATCCTAACACGCCTGATCTGGTGGTCTAGCTGGCACCATAAACATGTGAACCTGGCTACATGCCACCCAGAATGACACCCCGTAACTTGACCAGACACCATGCCGACGTGGCACACACATCATCACATCCTCCGGCCTCGTACAAAACTTCTCCGTTGGAACTTCGATTATCCTAGACACATGGCATATTTCCAGTCATGACAAGTGGACCAACCATAGCACCACATGTAGACTGACATAACACTATACATCATCACCAGGAATATGACTCCTCCCCACTCAGGTGATGACACCTATACACTTCCTATTGGCTCGACTATGTCATGCTGACATCACCTGCACATGCACTAACTTCCTCTCGCTCATACACTCATAAAGGAAAATAGTCTAGAACCCTTCTTGGAACTTTTCCCCCACCGGGTACCAAGAAACCGAGGAAGAAACATAGAGATACGGGGCTTGGAACTCTAGTGGTCTGGTTAGTCCGGAGCGACGACTCCCTCCTGAGCTTATTTAAGAAAAAAACAATAGCTGTGAACTCTCAGTCCTCAGATACAACAACTAAGGAATTCAAAGCGCTAAGTCAAAGGTTCACACTTGATAGGGCCCACATTCTCCCCACACAAATTAGATACCGACAAGTGTCACCCTCTATGGCGTTATGATCACCACCTTGGCACTCTACATCATCATGAAATCATCCTCTTTCTCTCCTTATTTACAAGCAAAAAAAGGGTGGAACCTTGCATTGGAACCCCACCCCACTGACACTGGGATTTACAAGGCTATGTTAACTTGAGGGTCCGTGCCTTAGGTACTCATGTGACCCAGTTAACCGAGGCTCTTCCTTCGGTTCCTAGATCCTTGGTGATGATTGAACGACATAGGTTTATCCTCCCCTTCGATCCAATGATTATCTAATCACTTTGGTTTACACAAGTAACAGGTAAGGGTAGACTACGAAACCTCGACGATCTTACCATGTCCAACCAAGATCTAGTGGTCCTCCAAGGGTAGGTTATAACATGACCAAAACGTTTGATCCTTCCACAGACGGTTGAGATAGACCCTCTGCTCTGGATCAACGACTACTGTTTCTCTTCGGTTTTTAACACAGATTTGAACGGGTTAAGGATTGTCTTCAGACTTAGCAGTCTCGCAGTCTTTCACTGCATCTTACTACATGTATTTCAACTTGATCCCATGGGATTCTAACCTCTTTTTCAATAGGTCGTAGCCTGCTGCCTAAACACCCAAATGAGGATTCGATATCTTACAAACCCCTCCATTTCAATGGATAAGGAAAACACAGGGTTCTCGACCTTCTTTAGCCTCCCATTCACAATCATATCATGTGATTCATTAATCCTTTTGAAAGGAGGTTGCAACACTCCATTCATCTCATAATTTAACATTCATTTCTTAATTTATAAACTTGGTTTCATTTCACTGGAAATTCAGATATAGAGGGTAAAATTACCTTAAATTACACAAGAAACGCAAGGCTTGCAACCTATCTCTGTGTTCTCACATGTTTCTATGCAACCCAGGTTCTTATATCCATTATACCGATATGGATTGTTTTTATCTTCTGGAATGAAGTACATAATTCTTATGTTCAGATTGCAAAGCATGCACAATTCATACAATTCCACAATTACTCAAGCATACAGACTTACAAATGAAACAAGTGTCAAGCCCATTAATCATGCATACACACTTAAGAATGCAATATAAGGACCAAACATTCCTTTTATTCAATTACATAGAGCACAAAGGTTACTTATCTATTTACAATTTGTATCTAATCCAACTAACTGTGGGTGAACACATTTCCACCCAACCATAGGCTCTGCTGCTTTGTCACTTCAACAACATGCCACCTCTCTGCCAATCCATGATACCACTAGGGAATTCTCTCAGGTCCTCAGAGAAATTAGAAAGGTGAAGGCCACTCTCCTTCACACATCCATTGTTTGAAAATCCTTATACCCACCATGCCTAGGTATTCCACGAGGTTTCTCAGGTGCCCTTCCCACATCAAGCTTGTGTCCCTCTCAGCTCAGGTTGGGTTTTTGGCTTCTCATACCAATCCTGGAAACAATATTTCTCTGAGACTCATGCTTATCGTCCCACATGTGGGTTCTCCATCGCTCAACAACCTCTGCTCATGCATTCCCCAGACCATAACTACTTCCTTCTCCTCGCATGCTCCCATGCATTCTCTGCCCTCCAAGACTATTGTGCGTCTGTCCCCCATGAAGGTTCTCAACCTGTCCTTTTTTCTTATGTCAGAAGGAACTCGTGGGGTAAATCACAGGGACTGAAAATGGATACTCTATTGTACCTTTGGCTGACAGTTTTTTGCTGTCGTAGCCAGTCTTCCATGCTTCCATTCATTGAGGGTGGTTGGTTTCCCAACTACCAATTCTTCTCCATTAACCAATCTGCTTTGAATCAAGGAAAAGAGAAATAATTGATGAGGCTTAGTTCTCCTAGCATAATGAACCCACTTTTCAGGCTCCCTCACTATTTTTGTCTAGTGGTATCATGGTTAGTACTTAAGGCTTCACCCATCCGTCAATTGTTCGACTTTTATATTACACCTTTACATTGTTTACAATCCATAACAAGACACTATTATCTCCATGCCGAGATAATAATCATTAATCATAATAAATTACAAATTAATTAGGGAGATTAAAAATGGGGATGTTACAAGATGTCTATGATTAGGTGTAAAATTGTTCATATGCAACTAGTTTCTTAGACCATATTTCATTAAACGATGAATGCATTAGCACTAGAAGTTGTTCTTAGACTGCTTTAAGAACAAGCCTAATACCCATTAGAATTTGAAAAATTAAATCAATTTAAAAGGGTGATTTGTATTGGGTTTATGCTTGAGTGGATCAACTAGAATGAGCAAAAAAGGGAGAGGGAAGCAAAATGTAGATCAATAGGATACACCATTGGGAAATGGAGTCATAAGCATTCTGCAGATTGAAGGCAATCAAGCTGCCTATCAGATAAATAACTTGTATGATAATGAATGAAAGAAAGAAAGAAAGAAAGAAGGGTCAACATATACATGAACAAATCAACCTCACACCCTGCTCAACTGATAACATCCACTGGTCTGAATGTTCATTGATAGGAAATCCTTTCCAACATCAAATGTGAATGCTTAAATATAACATGTAATAAACTTCTGCAACAAATCCTTTACCATAGAACTCTCATACATGATACTGCTAATCAAACCTACATTAATAGTAATCATATTCAAGCAAGATGAGAATATATATGAACAACAAAGAAATAACTATCTGATATGATAGATCTCATGATTCTTCAATGGTAGAAATATTTACAAAACAATCCCTCAGGCTTACAAATGAGCACACACATGGAAACTGTATTGCTCCAACTCTCTCCAACCTCCCTTGGGTCATGGAATCCCTTTCCTTATCAAAATACCCTCTATATATAGTGAATTATCTCTCTCTACTCTAAGGAGGTTGAAACCAAGGAGCTACATAGAATCCTCCTCAATTTAGGAGTCTGTTACAAAAGATTCCAACAAAAACATAACAAATTCCTATTTTTTGGGATCTTGTCTATTGTGATAAATGCCATTTGAAACAGGTCATGTTGCTTGATCTGGTGATGGAACACATGTCCTTCATGTCCAACTAACTCCTAGGAAACCATTCAAACCTTCTGTGACAACTAGAAACCCCCCCCCTAGCTCGGATTTGTCAGACTGTTAGAGTTTGCAGCGCCTCTGCAGGATGCACTGCGAACTTTCCTTTAGGTGATGTTTTTATCTTTTCTCCAACAATACGAAATGGATCGGGATGATTTTTTGTGCATTCTGGAGTGATGGTAGACATGAGCAAGACACTAGTTTGTCTGCAATCTTCTACCTGGCGACTCCAGCCTTATCACAAATGAATCTATTTGCGACTTCACTGGTTTGAAATGGATAAGATACTTGCTCATAGGTATGCATTTTGTAATTTTTCAAATACATCTGGTTTTCCAAACCTTGTGTTTGATATAAGTGAACGGGAAGGTCCTCTTCCTAGGTTTAGATGAGAATATTGGGAAGTGCCAAATGAGTTCTTATTATATTTTCACAAGTGCATGCTTAAGATGAAAGTTATACACGAAGATTTTATGATCAATGGTTGTTAATGGGAAGGATATTCATGAGTTGCAAATGATTTGTAGTAATTGCCTCCTTTCATGATCTTTGTTCTAGTAATCTTTTAAGTCATTTTTGCAGAGAGGATCTTTGCTTGATGATATTCTTCTTTTGTTATCTTCCTTATACCTCCATACATCAATTATAGCTCTTTTGGTCTAGTAGGCAGCTTGAGTGCCTTTGATCTGTAGGATGTGTTGACTCCATGCCCAATGGAATGACTTTGCAAACAATTTGCTACCCTCATTATTGTTATTCCTTGCTGATCCACCCGATTTTAAACCTGATTTAATCACTTATATCTAAATGGGTACTGGGCTCACTCTTTCTGCAGTCTGGAGTGACTTCTAGTGCTAACATAATGTTCTATCTTTGTTTGTATCTTTGAAATTAAATGTGATATTATGTTATGGAAATGTATGTGTTTTGCATGCTATATGTGTGAACATGATTAAATAAGAATACATGAATTCTTGTTATTCCATTCTCGTTTAATTTCACAACATAAAATTGCACCCATGCATGCATTTAAATGGGTTGGGCCTCTTTGGGTATTGTGACCAAGTAACCATTTCTTGGGTATTCAAAGAGTATTGTGACCAAGTAACTCTTTTTTCCCTCTTTTTTATTTCCGTATTATCGATTTTATTTATTTTATTATTCCTAATTTCTTAAATGGTTTTGCTAATTTTTATTTTTTCTTCTAGTTTTAGGATTTTACCTGTCTTTTGCAAGTTAATGATGTTTTTTTAGGGTTTTACAATGACAAATATGTTTAGCAAATGAAAGGCAAGTTCAACCAAGAAAGGGGTACATTTTTTTGTAGCAAGGGTGCATGTCCACATGGGTTTTCTCCTCCCTTAATTTGCAGGTTCGTTGGGTTTCTGATGCAACCCCACCCTTCTCTCCTAAGGGCTATGCGACCTCCCAGTCAAGGATCTTCAACTCCGAGTCGAATTGGCTCTTTGAAACCTTAATGGTCTCACTTGTGAATTAACACAGGTCCTCTCCGTCCTCTGGTGCAGGTTCTATGGCACCCATGACCTTTTTTCGCAACTACTGAACTCTCAGGTTTTAGGTACTATCTCTTTTCTCGTTAGCCCCTTGTCGCATGTGACCTCAGGCTAGGTCCTTTGCATAAACACACGATTGCGAGCGTGCCCAAGAGTGGTTTGGGATCAATCGCTTTTCTCCTTGCAATTTACCTCCAATTGCCATGTACCTCTTCACCGATACCGTGGTTTCGATTGCGGTCCACCCTCAAAATTTTAACATCTGGGCACTTTCTGGCCCTGTAATCGAGCGTGACTGTGAATATTACAATATTGATGGTGCTTCTGGACTGACGACTGAGATCTGTCTCTTCCAACCTAACGATTCAGATCTAATTCTCCTGAATCGGACGGTTGATATTCACTTCAGGTCTTTATCCAAAGTCCACAGATTCGCGCCACCTATTCTTCAGATCCGACGGTTCAGATCTACTTCAGACGATCCGATGCTTGAGATTTACTTCGAACGATCGGACGGTCCCAAACTACTTCGGGACTTTGGAACTTTGGCAAGTTCCCTCTCTTGCGTGTGCAAACTGCTAAGGCTCGTGCACCTTAATTTGATCGGACGACTGCTGGTCCCCTGAATCAATGATCCAACGACCACTATCGCTCCCCCTCCTGAGCTTCCGAATCCCTCTGACTTAGAATATTTTCTAAGTATCCAAAGACCTCGGCCTTTGTTCCTCCTACGAGTCCGTTTCTTGGACCTCGTCTGCACTTTTGGAAAGCGCTATCCCTCCTAAGATTTCTCGTCTTCTGCTCTCTAGACTTCTTAAAGAGTCACTTTGACACTTAGTCGAAATTCAGATCTTTGCACACCTTGCAACAGATTCCTACACAATTTTGGGTTCTTGCGGATGATTGTGCACGCCTTGCAGCAGTCAGTCTGCACTCCTTGCAAAGGGAAAGTTCACGCTATCTCTTCTGAGCTTCTGAGTCGAAATAGACTCCATCCACTCACTCCTTGTGAACTGTGTGCACACCTTGCACAGACTCAACGAAGAGAAATGATTGAACTTATGCAAACATCTCACAATTTCATATGCTCAAAACGAAATTAATTCATTCATGAAAACAACAATAATAGGGAATTGCAAAACAATCACAACACCATGCGTTGGATCAATTTTCCTCTGTTATATTCATTCAAGATTAAAATGGCTACATCTATGAAAACTACAACTAAAAACTCAGAAATTTCCTACTAACTCGCAACAACCCCATTTGGGCGTACAAAACCTCTATTTATCTCAGAGGGCTCTTAGGGTTTCCCCTGACTACTCGTATATTCGAAAATTAAAACCTAACTGCTATCTAAGTTCGATTACATTCAAGACTAGGAGTGAAACTCCTAGATCATTTGTGATCGTTCAGATTCCAAGCGTTTGATATTCTTCCCTTTTTTAATCAGCTCCAAAACATTCACAGCAAACACTAGCGTTAAGATTCCGAAATGATTCCAAGGCGCTGAGTTGTCCTACCACGCGTGCTCGCTGATGATGCTCCTGCATCAGTTTCTCCAAGTGGTTATCTAGTTATATTGATGCACCGATGGTCCATTTTTTTTGGGGAGAACTTGTGCTCCCCATTGATCATGGAACATTGGTGCTCCCTTCTTATCGAGGCCCATTGATGCTCCTAATCCACCAAAGCACCAAACAATGTTTCATATTTTTAATTTATATACAAAAGGTCGAAAAAACAAGAATGTGACTCTTAAAAAGAGGTGCTACCTGAATCAAAGGAATCACATGATTTAGAGTCAAAGACCAAAGAACCAATAGCTAAGGCTGTTGTATATTGCCACCCACACCACTTGGAGAAACAACAGTAATCAAGGCAAGGCCATGAACATCAACAAAATTACTATGGACTAGCATGCAACCAAAAAGACACTAAGTATGGAGGCCCATGGAGGACTAGGAGAAACCATAATCAAGATCAAGGTGGCAAGGAAATGATTGGAACCCATGTCCACATTTCACTAGGATGGATGGATGTTCTTGCTTGGTATCAATTGACTACATTGCTTAGTAGGTTATATTATATGGCACCTTCCCATGTTTTGGGGATGAAACATGCAAAGGAGGATGGAATGTAACGTACCTAGGGAGGTACCCAAGGGGATAATGAATGTAATGCAACCATAATCATGGAATATAACCACTATGTAGTTAGAGGAAATAATATAATAATTATAAGGGGTAGTTGGCATAGGCCCTAGAGTACTCATGAGAAAACTTAAATATACACGAGTATCATTGTATTGAGATATGTTGGATGTTGGATGTATTTTATTGTAGCAAACATGGCTTGTGGAGTGATTCCTTCCTTAAGAAGTATTTGATGGTGTTACCATACCTTAAGGGTTTTCTCTACATTCTTGTGTGGATGAATTTTGGTATTTCTGAAGTTAAGGGTTTACTCTCAAGCTTAAGGATTTATCTTTATCTTACATCTACCAAGGTTTAATGCATTAATGTACATTATTTATCTCAATCACAGAACAACAACTTATAACCGAATACTCTCACAATGTGGTGTGAGTATTCAGTTATAAGTTGTTGTTGTATTCTCTCATTTTTAGAAACCACCTTCAATAAAGGTGACCTAATCACCCCAATATTAGTTACTCACTAGAAGCATATGCACAATGAATATATTGTTTTTTCTTTGATGAGTTTTTAAATTTGAGGTTGATTAACATAATTATGCTTATCTTCTGTTTTTTTTTTTTTAAACAAAAAGTGGAACATTTATATTATAAAGAGTTGAAACATAGTTGAACAATGAAGAGTACATAGATATAGCTGTCATGATTTGTCTAGTGATCTAGGTAAACATAATATGGAAAACATAGAGTTTTAAGTACATCTATAGCTATAACCTTCCAAATTTTCTTGCTGATATACATTTTAAAGAAGATGCCTAATATTATTATCAATTTATCAAACATAAAGAACTAGTGAAAAACATGTTTACTGATGGCTTTGTCTTGCCAAATTTTTGAGAGATGAAAATCTTGGTTGCTCAAATCCATATCCTCCATCATTTGATGGACAATGTCTTCCTCCTTGAGGCCTTCTTGAGATAAATTCACTGACATCCCGAGGTTAGAGACAACTGAATCAAAACCTTTGCTAAGGTAACAAACCATATTTCCCAGTATGGAGCATTCTATCTCAATGACATCATTGTAGTTGCTTTTGTTGAATTAGGGAATTCATGACCTTTGCATTCTGAGAGACACATTGGTGCTCATTTTCATGGACTTTGGTGGTCACTAAAAATATTGAAGTTCTATTGCTATTAATGGATTCCTTATGCCTTCAGAGCACACCATAGAATTCATGTGCCTCTCTGTAATCCATATATGAGGATTGATATCCACGCAAATAAAAACCATGCTATAAGTCCCAATATAAAGTCTAAGTTTGTTTATTAGAGAAATTCTGCCACCACAACATGATGTAAGAGGGCAAGAGCAGGGTAAACAAGAGGCAAACATCCAACTTTTAGAACATAGATAAAACCACCAACTCAAAGTGCTAAACACCACTAGAATGCCAAAAACAACCAAACACCACTAGGAGGAAGGCTTGAATTCCAAACACCAACAATCGAAGGTCACTGGAACCTAGAGTTACAAAACAACAAACACCATGTAGTGACCATAATTTCAAAAACACAAGAACACTAGACACCATACAAACCTCAAATTTCTAGAACAAAGGAGAGATAGAGCACCAAATATCCACAAGGATGTTTTTCACCATATGAATGTTCTAATACATAGACTAGAAAAGAGAGAAGACCTCACCAGGAAGAAAAACCATCGTGGAGTAGTCCACCACCAGACATTGTCGCTCAGACAAACCATGCAATGCGTCATTATCCCATTTGAAACCTAATAAGATAGACATATGGGATCAAAATGCTAGCCAATAATTAATACTTGCATATTTGAAATGGGGAAGCAAGTCCTTTCATATATCGTTCCCTCACTTAATATCATATGACGATGGAGGTGCCATGACATTTGTTGATTGATAGAGTTATAACATTTCTCCATGACCTATAAAATACAAAGGATTAATGTATATATTGATAAAGAATGACTCCATTTTTTGAAAGAATCTCAATATTGATCTTGGTTGCTTCGTTAGTTAGAGTGTCGACTTGTAAATTGTATTCTCTTAGAACCTAGAAGAGAGAGATATTTTGAAATCTACGAACCTCCTTTTGGATCTGTGCTATTAGGGATGCTAGCTATCTATTAATAGGAGCCTTCTTTGAGGTCATTAAGTTAATGATTATACTTGAGTTTCCAATGGGAATCAATGTCTTTTATTTGGTTTCATTTATTAAGATAAGACCTCGAAGGAGGGCATACCCTTCGAGTTGATTATTTGTGGAATTCCCCAAGCCTCAAGCATAGGTCTTTTCTAGTTGTCCCTAGGGATTAAGAATAAGCCCCCACACCTACCACCCTTATATTCTAGTTTATTTTTCATAGATGGATAACAAATGTGATTTAACAAAAAATGACAGAGTGAAGGTTCAACAACCTCTATTAGAAAGAATGATTTGAATTGAAAAATTGTATTGACTCTTATATTTTTCCCTGATAAAATAAAGATATATACCTTTTTAATAATGATAAATTTAATGCACTTGATGCTGAATTCAAATCAAATCAATGTTGAAATTAATGTATGTTAAATTCAAAGTCAAATTAAAATAAAAGTAATATTGTAGATCTCATAAGATAATAGTCAAATGATCAATTTAGTTTTCACAATATAAATATTACCTTGTAACAAATAAATTAAAAGTTTCATTTTGTATAAAAATCTAGAAAATAAAGAATGTTTTATATGACAATCCATCTAATCTATCTCCATACATGACATCAATAAATAAATCGTGACTCTACTTTTATTACTTGGATCTATGTATCATAATTTGTTCCTTTTCAATTCTAACTGTTGTTGGATTTGCTTTTGTTTATGTCACCTAACCCATTGTGGACCTTTTGCATCTTCAATACTATTATTATTAATCCTTCTATCGACAATACACATATACATGGCCATGTTCAAAATTTAAAATAATTTGTAATTTATATTTCTATAGCAAAGAAAAGAAACATAAAATACATAAATGGTGTTAACGTAAAAATAACTCATTACCAACCAATAGTAGCAATAAAATAGATTTTTAATAATTCTGAAAAACAATGAAAACCATTGATGAAATTAATGCAATGCCAATGCCAAATTGAATGCAAAACAACGCTGAAACCAATGAATGCCAAATTAAAGAAGCGTGTGCATTTTTTTAGCTTATCTTGAAATCAATGAATACCAAATTGAAGAAGTGTGTGCATTTTTAGCTTATCGTAAGCATGGGAAAAATCATGAATAGTTTATTGATGTTCATAAATAATACCATAGATGAAAACTTAGAAAATATGATAATGTTCAAGGAAACTAGATACTATAAAAATGTTTCTCTCTTTGTTGTTTATCTACAATGTGTATGTCATGTTGTCCAAGGATTGTATATTCAAAACTTAAATAATATAAGTAATTGACTCTTAGCTTAAAACCCTAGGTTAATTGGTGATGGTGATTATATAGTGGATATGCTATAAATATGTTAACGTGGATGAAAACTAAGATGATTTTAATTAAAAATCATATGTTTATTTTTATTAGGGATGCTAGCTAGCTATTAATAGGAGTCTTCCTTGAGGTCATTAAGCTGATGATTATACTTGAGTTTCCGATGGGAATCAATGTCTTTTCTTTGGTTTCATTTATTGAGATAAGACCTCGAAGGAGGGCATACACTTCGAGTTGATTATTTGTGGAATTCCCCAAGCCTCAAGCATAGGTCTTTTTTAGTTGTCCCTAGGGATTAAGAATAACCCCCCCCTTCCCACCTACCACCCTTATATTCTAGTTTATTTTTCATAGATGGATAACAAATGTGATTTAACAAAAAATGACACAGGGAAGGTTTGACAACCTCTATTAGAAAGAATGATTTGAATTAAAAAATTGTATTGACTTCAACTTATATTTTTCCCTCTCATTGATAAAATAAAGATATATGCATTTTTAATAATGATAAATTTAATGCACTTGATGCTGAATTCAAAACTGTAAATCAATGTTGAAATTAATGTATGCTAAATTCAAAGTCAAATTAAAATAAAAGTGATATTGTAGATCTCATGAGATAGTAGTCAAATGATCAATTTAGTTCTCACAACATAAATATTACCTTGTAACAAATAAATTAAAAGTTTCATTTTGTATAAAAATCTAGAAAATAAAGAATGTTGTATATGACAATCCATCTAATCTATCTCCATACATGACATCAATAAATAAATCGTGACTCTACTTTTATTACTTGGATTTATATATCATAATTTGTTCCTTTTCAATTCTAACATGTTGTTGCATTTGTTTTTGTTTATGTCGCCTAACCCATTGTCATTGTGGACCTTTTGCATCTTCAATACGATCATTATTAATCCTCCCATCAACAATAACATATACATCACCATCTTCAAAATTTAAAGTAATTTGTAATTTATATTTCTATAGCAAAGAAAAGGAACATAAAATAAATGAATGGTGTTAACTTAAAAATAACTCATTACCAGCCAATACCATACCAGCCAATACCAATAGTAGCAATAAAATAGATTTTTAACAATTCTGAAAAACAATGAAAACCATTGATGAAATCAATGCAATTCCAATGCCAAATTGAATGCAAGACAACGCTGAAACAAATGAATGCCAAATTGAAGAAGTGTGTGCATTTTTTTATAGCTTACCCTGAAATCTATGAATGCCAAATTGAAAAAGTGTGTGCATTTTTAGCTTATCGTAAGCATAGGAAAAGTCATTATGACAAGAAGAAAGTGCAATCATGAATAGTTTATTGATGTTGATAAATAATACCATGCATGAAAACTTAGAAAATATGATAATGTTCAAGGAAACTAGAAACCATAAAAATGTTGTTTCTTTCTTTGTTGTTTATCCACAATGTGTATGTCATGTTGCCTGAGGATTGTGTATTCAAAGCTTAAATAATATAAGTAACTGATTCTTAGCTTAAAACCTAGGTTAATTGGTGATTATATAGTGGATATGCTATAAATGTGTTAACGTGGAAGACAATCAAGATGATTTTAATTAAAAACAATATGTTTATTTTTATTTCTATCATTTGTGGGATCTACCTATTGAAAACCTCTCTATGCAGTATAGCTGCAACCTTTGTAAAATATTAGGGCACGTAATGCATACGTGCCATTTCCCTGTGTTTTCAATGATAATAGTCGCTCTTATATTTCGTCATTCAAGTTTTTCCTTCCTAAATACATTTGCATGTGTTTGTAATGATAATAATCACTCTTATGTTTTGTCATTCAAGTTTTTTCTTCCTTTAAATATGACGGTAGATGTGGTAAGTGAAGATCTTAAATATTATTGTGAGTTTTTTTCAATATTGAAGTGTAACATTATAATTTTTGACGATTTTCTTTTATACATTATCATCATTTGTTAGCACTGAAAGTTACCCTCAGATTGCGGGAGGATAAGCCCAATACTCATTAGAGTTTTTGGTGGATGTTGGTTTTATATGATTTATATGAGTGGAGGTCAATGGACAAAACTCAATATATGAATGATGTTCAAAAATGAACTGGACAAGAAATGCACATGGAAGTGAGGGCCACAATTAACTTCAGTCAGTGAATTGAGTTTAAGTGTGAGCAGAGGGAAGACTTAGTAATAAAGGTGGACAAGACTTCTATGGGCATTAGGCCTTCAAGCAACTTGGAGAAGAAAAACTCAGACTCAAGATCACTCTTAAGCTCAAGCTTCAAACACTGAAATATGTCCAAATGACACAATCACAACAACACAATGATCAAACCTACATCACCATGCAGCTACAACAACTCGACTAGATCCTCCATGCCCGAGCCATTCAGTGTAAGAGGGGAAAAGATCACAAGGAAGCTAACTAAAACTGGTCACGATACCGCTGTAATCAAACCTACATTACAACATCATAAAAACCCTCAACTGGATCCTCCATGCCCGAGTGTTTTAACACAGTTTTTACAAAGAGATGAAAATAGACTGACTTCTATTAATATGAAAGTCTCAAATCCGATACATAACCAGAGAATAGTTCTGGCATCAAAACATTACAAATAGGGAGCTCTGCTCAACCAGTTGACGACCATAACAAAATATTAAAACTATCTATTTATACTCAGAACAATTCGCCACCACCTAGAGTGTGACCTGGTCACTACAATCAAAGATTTGCGTTGGCGAGTTATTCTGTCATCCTGAACGTGCACCCCTCTGTCATATGCAAGCTCAGATCGGCATGGGTTTTGCAGGAAAATCTGCCTACAGGGGTACCACGGGCTGACGGTTTAGTCCCCAAGGCCGGGCCTTCCATTTATGGAGTGAGCGGAGGTTTCAACCACCGGCTCAATTTACATTAACTGCCTTTCCTCAGAGATTGAACGAGAGTTAATGCTCATGGAGAAACCACGCGCTGCTCTCGGATAGGATGCCATATAAACATGTGATTGCGGGGCCGCTCAAAGGTGGTTTAGGTTCATATTGCTTTTGGGACCGCAATCCACCATGTTTTGCCACGTAGCGCATTCAGTATACCACAGTTTCCATTGCGCGACCGCCTAAGAAAATTATCGACCGAGCATGTTGTGTACCCGCAATGAACTGTGGCCGCAGATCTAGTCCCGATGTGAGATCTAAGTGCACCTGCTAGATTTAGCGCCACTTCTAAGCTTAACCGCCGCCAACTTTAGGATCTGCCAAACTACGCCTTGGGGGGGGAGGACGCTACTTTTGACATTGAACAATATCACATCAATGGATCAGAGTTACCTCCTTCAAATCAACAGTTGAGATTTGTTTCGGGTCTCTCGACTGTGGGAAAATCAAAACTCAAACCTCCTCTGCCTTCGGTTGCTTTTACCCGAAGCCCTGGATCTGATGAAGCATGGCCCTCCTGAGATTGACGACTGAGATACTTACGAGAATTCGGGACTTCAACGCTTTTCTCATTTTAAAACTCTCGAAGTAAAATTCCTGGAGTGACAGATCTGATGACGCGTGGCTCTTATTGATCAACGACATAGATCCATTTCGGGACTTCAGGCTTCGGGATTTCTAAGGACTTCTCATTTCAAATCTCTCGAAGATCATTTCCCCGAAGGCTTGGATCGACTGCCACCTGTCCCCTTTGAGATCAATGACTCATATTCACATTGAGGCCTTTTTCTCTAGCGCTATACTTCGCGCAAGTTTAAGATTCTGAACGCCCGCGAGCCGCTAATATGAGATCCACATGTAATTCCCACCGTTGAAAGCTGAACCTAACATTTTTATTGATACGAGTCCAGAACAAACCGCTCTTAGTGCTGCGCCTTGAGTCAGCGACTGCGACCTGTGTAAGCAAAGACTTGGATGACTGGATGGGGGCTCAAGAAAGGATGAGTGATTAAAACAAAAGGAGATGGGTGTTCGTCTTTAGAGAAAAACATAAACGCTTTAGGTTGAGACCTTTTCACGTAAGACATCAAGGGAAACCAGGTCCTTTAAACAAAAAAGGGCAAACAAAAACGACTTTACCAGTCGAAGGGAAAATTTAAAGACATGACTCGCGAAAGAGAGAGAGACAGGGCAAGGATACAGACCTAGGTATTCACAACAGAACCATATGACTCTTGACAACCCTATGTGATAACATTTGGCTCCATAGGGGATGGCATGCTCCCTGCGAGTTTCCAAGAACACGTAGTTCCAGTGCTTTAGCTGTTGGGCTATGGAGTCTAGCTCAAAACTTTCATCGAAGAAAACAGGGAAATATGTACATTATTTTACTAAAAAATGAAAAAAAACACATGGGCTCCAAAAGGAGCTTATTTATATAAATCCTAGGCTAACTGAATTTTTACAAGGCGTTAGGTGAAATAAAACTTCCACCATAGCCACCCAGACTGCCTGGTAATATAATTCTTCTCTTTACTGGAGATGATCCACAAAAAAATAGGGAGGTATGAGAGAAAAATGAGAACATGACTTGGAACACTGACCATACCCCCAAATCATGATAAGGTGAATAATTTTGCAGGCTCCAATGCTTTTGGAAAACACAACTCCATATATAGCCCCACAAGGTCACCAAATTTATAATGAGGGGAGCTCAACTGGCAATAAGTTAATTGCCGTCCTTCATTGTGGCTCACCTGTCATTTGATGTTCTTAGAGTGTACATGTGGGTGGAGAACTGATGCCGGTTGGCTAATACCAGGTGATATTTGCTCGTTTACAGGTTTTGGACAGGAGTAAAACTGCCCACTTAGCTCCTCCTTTACATGTTGCTCTGTGTCTTCTGCGGGTCCAGGATGGCCGATTTCCACCCAATGTTTTTTCTTAATGAATAAAGGAAAAGGCTCTATAGTTTGGTCTTGGAAATCTTTCATGAAACTATACTCACCTATGAGTATCGGTGAAATAATGCCATTTGAAAATTTCAGAACATCTGAAACATACGACTCCATGTATATGGCCACATGATCTTGAATAAAGTGACATAATTCTAGCTGCTTTAGAGGACCAGGATGCTCCTCTGTGAATGCCTCTCTGCGTGCAAATAAATGACCTCCTTGTTCTTTCGAAACCAAATCTTGATCACCAACAATTGCAGTCTCTCCTTGATAAGAATGATCATAAGATAATGGTAAAGCAGGATAAAAAGAATCACAACCATGATCAGCCAAGAACATATAGTTATCTATGCAATCAATCACTACTTCATGTTCAAAATGTTTTGAAAACTGATCATAATATTGATATGCATACCTGCCCATAGAAAAATATTCAACTATTGAAGGATCTGATTCCAAATGTGAATCACACCCACTTCCTCGTTGCTCTAGATCAAAATTATACTCACTGTCTTCTTGCTCGGAATCTAAAACAAACTGACAGTCTCCTTGCTTATGTACATGCAATTCTTCAAGACAAGCTTGCATACGAACCCCCCTGTTAGCCCTGATGTTCTCTTTGACCTCTTCAACATCTTCAAACAAGTGTCTTAAAGATGAATATTTCCTTTCTCTCAAGAGAAGGACAAGCTCTCAATGCTGAGCCATGACATAGTAAACCATGGCAACAGTCTCTGTGGGTGTGATCTCCATAGGCATACTATGATAAACGCTGTAAAACCTCTTGTTGAAGACATCCAAGGCTTCCTCTTGCCCTCTCCTCAAGGCATTAAACTCAAACCAGTACTGATCAAGGGACTTGTTCGCACCCCAACACTTTAAAAATGCATGGCATAGCTCGATCAAAGAACCAATAGAACTAGCTCCCAGACATTTAAACCACACAACAACATCTCTAGACAAAGAATGTGAGAAGAACCTCATGGTAACATCCTCATGAGCAATCTCAATATGATCAACAAAGTTCTCAAATGCCCCCAAGTGCCTCTCGACTGTAACATGGTCTTCTCTAGAAAACAATGTAAGATACTCAAAGGAATGAGGAGGATAAGGGTTAAGGCGATATGGACGCCTTAGAGGTTTAAACAACTTATTTCTGATTCTAATCTGAAAAGCAGTGGGCTGATCATGAGGATTAATGAGTTGATGGAAAGTCTTAGCAGGAATAAAGGAGGGTAACGAGATTTGAGAAGACTGTGAATTGTTTTTAACCTCCTCAAGGCTATAACGGTGATCAATTTAAAGAGGAGATGGGATATAGTTCTCACTTTTATGAATAGTCTGAGGTGAAGACACAAGATCAACATCTACAACACAAGTAGAGGGCATGTCTTCTTCTTCCAAGGATGGATAAATAAAGGAAGGATTATTATCATATGAATAGACAAAGCATAGGATAATCCATTTTATATGTAAAGAGAAAGAGAGAAATGAGCTGATAAAGAAAAACAAGATTTCATGAAGAAAGCTCATAAACTGATACCTGGTCTTCCCCTTCGGTATAGTCATATTTTTGTCAACACGGTCCTACCTAGTGGAGTCGCCAGGTGAATGCTTATGCAGTCTGAATGTGTCTGGTCTTTGTTCACCATCAAAAGGCCAGATCTGATCATTATTGTTCTCCCAGGGAGCTTTTCAATTTAGGGCAGTAGCTAAAGCCTTCTCGAGAAAGCTTTCTTTTATTGATAATCCTCTCTGGGTCAGCTTCAGGTGTAGCCAGAGGCAGCTGTGGAGTAGACCTCTTGTGTCTCCCTTTCTCAGCCACAACTGAAATAGTGGAGTCACCAAGTGCAAGTTGCAATCTTCAAGATACTGATTTTTGATGCACCTTCAGAATCAAAATTTCTTTGTCGTTCTTACCTAGGGAAATGTCTTCAATTCGTTCACTGACAATGATGCCATGAATGTTAGCACTAAAAGTCACCTTGAGATTGCAAGAGGATAAGCCCAATACCCATCAAAGTTTTTGGTGGATGTTGGTTTTATATGAGTGGAGGTCAATGGACAAAAATCAATATATGAATGATGTTCAACACAAAACTGGACAAGAAATGCACATGGAAGTGAGGGCCACAACTAACTTCAGTCACTGAATTGAGTTTAAGTGTGAGCACATGGAAGAATTAGTAAGAAAGGTTGACAAGACTGCTATGGGCATCAGGCTTTCAAGCAACTTGGAGAAGAAAAACTGACTCAAGATCACTCTTAAGCTCAAGCTTCAGACACTGAAATATGTCCAAACGACATAGTCACAACAACACAATGATCAAACCTACATCACCATGCAGCTACAACAAATCGATTGGATTCTCCATGCCCGAGCCATTCAGTGTAAGAGGGGAAAAGATAACAAGGAAGCTGACTAAAACTGGTCATGATATCGCTGCAATCAAACTTACAATACAACAACATAACAACTCTCGACTGGATCCTCCATGCCCGAGTGTTTTAGCACAGTTTTTACGAAGAGATGAAAAGAGGCCGACTTCTATTAATCTTAAAGTCTCAAATCTGATACATAACCAGAGGATGGTTCTGACATCAAAACATTACAAAATAGGGAGCTATACTCAACCAGTTGACGACCATAACAAAATACAAAAACTATTTATTTATACTCAGAACAATTCGCCACCACCTAGAGTGTGACCTGGTCACTACAATCAAAGCTTTGCATCGGTGAATTCTTCTGTCAGACTGAACGTGCACCCCTTTGTCAGAAGCGAGCTCAGATCAACATGGGTTTTGCAGGAAAATCTGCCTACAGGGGTACCACAGGCTAACGGTTCAGTCCCCACGACCGAGCCTTCCATTTATGGAGTGAGCCGAGGTTTCAACCACCAGCTCAATTTTCATTAACTACCTTTCCTCAGAGATTGAATGAGAGTTAATGCTCAGGGAGTGGCCACGTGCTTCTCTTGAATAGGATGCCATATAAACATGTGATTGCAGGGCTGATCAGAGGTGGTTTAGGTTCACATTGATTTTGGGCCTGCAATACACCATGTTTCACCACGTAGTGCATTCGCTATACCACAGTTTCCATTGCGGGACCGCTCAAGAAATTTATCGTTCGAGCATGTTGTGTCCCTGCAATGAATAATGGCCGCAGATCTGGTCCCGATGTGAGATCTAGGCGCACCTGCTAGATTTAGTGCCATTGCCAAGCTTAACCGCCCACTAACTTTAGGATCTACCAAACTGTGCCTTGGAGGGGGAGGGTGCTACTTTTGACATTGAACAATATCACATCAGCAAATCAGATCTACCTCCTTCAAATCAACGGTCGAGATTTGCTTCGGGTCTCCAGACTCCGTGAAAATCAAAACTCAAACCTCCTCTGCCTTCGGTTGCTTTTACTCGGAGCCTTGGATATGATGACGCATGGCCCTCCTGAGATTGATGGCTGAGATGCTTTCAGGAATTCGGGACTTCGATGCT